>JAFIDM010045609.1:0-13586 GCA_023159025.1 Thereuonema tuberculata
AAAACCCTGTGCTACTCCTGTGGTGTTCGAAAAACTGCGAAATTCGGCCACCTGTGTCAGTTTTGTCGAAAAAACCACGTACAGGAATCGTTTATCGGGTATCTTTACTCTATATTTTTGTAAAGCCAAAGAAATTTGCCACAATTTGAGCCCAACTCGAGCTCTCTAGGTCTATTGGTTGCGGAGATATAGCCAGTCAAAGATGGGCAAGTTTTTCCAAAAAGTGGAGAGTTATCGGTAGGGTCATGTTCCAAGACACCTACCGACTAAACTAATGGTTCTAGAGAAGGATCATGAAAGAAGAAATTGTAGAGAATTAAGTTAGCTGCAATTTGATTCCAAAATGGTGCCTCTAGGCCTCATAGTTTCCTCAAAAACAAAAAAAGTAAAACATCGTTATTTGGAGAAATGAGGAAAACATTGAACTGAATCATGTTGGTATGTATTTCTTTAAAAACACATGCAAGAATGTGAGTTAACATTGTAGATGTAACATATGGCTTCAAATAAACATACACTAAAGAAATAAACGTAAACATAAAATAAACAACGGAAACATAAATGTAAACAAGAAAATTATATGTACACAGTCAAGCATAAACACAGCAGTAGTTTAGAACTTTGCCCCTTTGGAAGGGCCTGGTCTCATCCAGTCTGGATCAGTGAGGAGGGAGTGGGAAGATGGACGACGTTTTCTGGAGGTGGAGGCGGGTCGTCATATGATGTTGGTTCGTCCACATTCTCATCCTCCTCGTCCAGGATGATAGGGGTGACGTTTGTGCAACTGCGCTCTTGGCAAAAGGAATATAGGATAGAGCACTTGAACCTTGCCTTTCTGCAAGTGCACAACCCTAAGCACTTTTTCTTGCATTTGCAAGTCACCATTCTAAGCAGGGTCTGAGTAGCCGGCTCTGTGCATATTGTGATGGGCATGAGACCTTGTTTGCTGGTGGCCCATCCCCAATCACAAGGGTTTTTGTCGACCCCCAACCATTTTTGCACCTGGTGGTAGGTCCTCCACGAATGATATTTTGCAGCCTCTGTGGTGGGGGGGGGGGAGGCGTGCAAGGTTGACTTTGGCCGTTGCTGTTGATTTTACTAATGCTGAGTATCGCAGGGTGTTCAGCGTTCCCGCAACTCCGCCGTACAGGTTCATCAAGATCTTCTCGCCAGCATTTCCTACTTCGTCCTGGTTGGAGTTTCGATCACGAAAAATGCTGGCGAGATCTATCCAGTGGGTTTTTTTTTAGGACGTTGCACCACTTCATCTTGCCTTGCCAGAAAAGGGCAGAGGTCGTGTCACACCCACTGATGGCATGCAGGAACACAACCATCCTTTGTGGAACCTTCATTTCTCCATATGTGAAGGAATTTGCTGTATAGTGAGCGCACTCTGACACACCTCTGCCGCCGTTCTGGAACTACACGTTCGCCTGTCATTGAGCTTAAGCCATTGAGGAGGACCAGTAGGTCGACGACCTCCCCAATGATGAAAACTTGGTCGAATGATGAGCTCTTGGAGAGTGCAGTCATCACTATATCAGTATCGGCGTCTTCTTGAGATTGATGTACCTCGATACCTTGCCTCTCAAATACAGTAAGCATCATGTTGATCAAGCGGAGTTTGTTAGATTCATTGGAGAGCAGTTCTGCCTGGGGAACTTTAATGGGTGTTGATTCATCAAACACATGTCACTGCAGGAGAGAGAAGCAGAGCGTCGCAGGCGTTCAGCTGATTTAGTGCTCCTCATAGATGCATTGTGTGGGTATCCATCAAACACCACAGCTACATTTGTATAAAAGTGGTTGAAAACGTAGCTAACGTATCCCGCCACAACAGCTCTGACTGAATCATTGCGATGCCAGATCACCTTGTTAACAATGTTGGGCCAGAACACAATGTTAACTTTACATTCTTGCACGTGTTTTTAAAGAAATACATACCAACATGATTCAGTACAATGTTTTCCTCATTTTTTCAAATTCCGATGTTTTACTTTTTCTTCGTTTTTGAGGAAACTATGAGGCCTAGAGGCACCATTTTGGAATCAAATTGCAGCTAATTTAATTCTCTACAATTTCTTCTTTCATGATCTTTCTCTAGAACATTTAGTTTAGCCGGTACGTGTCTTGGAACATGACCCTACCGACAACTTTCCAATTTTTGGAAAAACATGCCCATCTTTGACTGACTATATCTCCGCATCTAATGGACCTAGAGAGCTCGTGTTGGGCTCAAATTGTAGCAAATTTCTTTTGCTTTACAAACGTATAGAGTGACGATACCCGAGAAACGCTTCCTCCCGGTGTTTTTTTCGACAAAACTGACATAAGTGCCCGAATTTCGCAGTTTTTCGAACACCACAGGAGTAGCACAAGGTTTTCAGGGTTGCAAACTTGGGTATATACTACTCTCAGGGGTCCTAACAACATATAAAAAAATCGTAGATACATGCGCGTTTGCGATGTTTGCCTTTTTTTGTGTCGATATTGACTGGCCTATTAATGAAAGAACTAAATGGAATTTTAAGAATTAAAAATAATAAAAAATGTTTCACTGACCCTTATTTATATACAACAAAAGCTTCCATTTCTTTCTTTTAGACTACTAGTCTAATTTTCATTAATTTTACTTGTCTGAATTTTAATTATCTTTGTTTTTGTTTTTTTAATTCTCAATTTAGATTATACTTTCTTCAATGGAATGCTCCTTTCTGCAAAAATATTGCTGAAGAATACTTCAAAGTGTATACAGTTTATGTTTCATTGAGCAGGATAAATTGTAAAAAATGTTCATGGTTGTGCACAGCAAACTACTATACATATGAATTTCAAGGCTCTGTAGACAGTGAGTTTTCTAACGCTGTTTCTATGGAAATTGTTATTAATAGTAACATTCAGGAAACTATTTACGAAACATCTACATATTCATTCAATCAATTTGTAAGTGATATTGGTGGAAGTCTTGGCCTTTTCTTAGGATGCTGTATTTTATCTTTGGTTGATTTCGCTGGAGCTGTAATATCAATATTTATAAGATTTAGAGTGAACTAAAACAAAATGTTTAGGTTATCATTTCCATTTTCAAGTATTTTCATTAATTTATTTCGTTCTTTAAAGTATTCTTCACAGTAAATTAGTTGCTATTTAACCTCAACTTTAGAGAAAATTGTATTTCTGGAATATTCGAAATTATTTTAATTACTTTTCAAAACATTATAATCAATTTATATATTGTATAACATTAAAAATGAAGACTGTAGAATTGCATTTTTTAATAAAGTTATTTGTTTGATATGGAATTTCATCTGAGGAGATTTATTGACCATATACTGTAATACCTTGAGATACCAGCATAATCCGTTCCAGGGCCGAGCTCGTAACTCGAGGTGCTCATATCTCAAATCATTTTTTCCCATAAGAAATAACAGAAAAAAAATTAATCCGTTCCGGCCTTCTAAAAAGCTCCCTTATTAGTGCTAATAATAATCGAAAAACATGTTTTTAATTGCTGTAGAGACATACACACATACACAAAATTATAGTATATAAGGATTTCTGTAATATAAAATAAAATATCATTTTTAATTATGAGTTCTTAAATACTTCTGGGATATCAATGGACCTTTATCGTATACGGCAGACGATACAGTAGCGGCTAATGGCAGCATGTGCTGAGGAGCAGGAGGAAGGGAGGGAAGAGAGTTGGCCCCTACATAGACACTCGATTCCGTACCGTACCTTACACGTACACTACATAATTTATATAAACCTAAAATTAGAAGTAACTTAGCTTACGCATTTTTTTTTTACTTTTCTATTATTTATTTTTTGTTTTTTTTTGTGTTCTATATTTTTCTTCACTTTTCTTAGATTTTTTCTCCTGACTGCCCGCACTTTCATTTGGCGCAGGCCTTTAACGAAATGCCTATCGAGGGATATTTGCTTCAGCCTCCCTTTCAAAATGTTACGGAAATGAGTAAGGCATGTGTCGTCAAAAAGCGACCAAGCACGACCAGTAGCGTTTGTAAGCATGCTCGTATCTTAAAGCAAACAAATTGGCTCGAAGCCTTGCTCGTATCTCGGAATACTCGTATGTCGGGACGCTCGTATCTCAAGTTATTACTATACAACAATAAATACACTTAAAATATTAATTGATAAAGTTATTATTGCTTTTCTTTATTTTATAAAATTGATAAAACATAAGATTGATAAGAAAGTTTATTAGAGACAATAAAATCTCACAAAAAGAATCTCGCAAAAAAAGCTTTCTTGGAGGTTAACATAAATAACTGCATCTTGGATTGGAAACTCGCTCTCTTCGTTTTCTTTAATGACAACTTTGATCTAATAGGTGTTTCATCGGTATAACACAAAACCTAATTAAAAATTGAATTAACAAATTAAGTATAATTTCATTAATTTCATTTATTAAAATAACTTGATCATTTAGAGACAAACCATAGGAAAAAATCTGTTCAAAGGCATCGGTATAACTGGAATTAATAAGTTTCTTGATAAAAGAGAGATCTGCATTTTGGGTCAGATTTTTCTAGTTTATTGTTTTACTATAGGGTCATTCCATTTGAAATCAACCAAAAAAATAATAATTTTGGACCTTAGTGTTTCAGATTTTGATATCTTTTCTCACATCAACTTATCTACTAAAAAGTATGAAAAATGCAAATTTTCACATTTTTTTGGGTTAACAGTTTTGGAGTTATTGAATTTCAAAAACTAAAAAATTGCTTGATTTTGGTCGTGTTTTTGAAAATTTCAAAAGCCTGTAACTCAAGAACCTTTCAACCTAAGAGCTGATATTGGTGTTATTTTGTTCAGTTTTTAATGGCCTTTAATTTGATATACAACAAAAGTATCTTAATTTCATATTCAAATTTTTCAAAATTTTCAAAAACTGGTTTTTAAAAAAACTCAAAACACCCCTTTTGATTTTTTTGAAAAAAATATGTTATTTATATTGTTATTACCTATTTTTGTGCCAAATTTCATAATGGGACAGCCAGCGGATCATACGGAAATAAAATTTGAAGTGTTATAGTCCATGAAAAAAATGAGAATGCGACTAGCAACCAGAGTAAGTTCTTATCGTCTGTTGCGTGTCGAACTTTAAATCAAATATAGTTGATGAAAGACAATAGTTCTGAGTATATCTATAGTTTGTGTATGATCAGTAAACCTACATGGTTTCATCTATATAATATAATTAAATTAAATAATTTGAGTGTTTTTGAGTTTTTTTAAAAATCAGTTTTTGAAAATTTTGAAAAATTTGAATATGAAATTAAGATACTTTTGTTGTAAATCAAATTAAAGGCCACTAAAAACTGAACAAAATGACACCAATTTCAGCTTTGTAGTTTGAAGGGTTTTTGAGTTACAGTGTTTTGAAAATTTCAAAACTCGGCCAAAATCAAGCAATTTTTAGTTTTTGAAATTCAACTCAAAAACTGTTAGTCCAAAACATCTGAAAATTTGCATTTTTTATACTCTCTATAGATATTATCAGTGTGCAAAAAATCATCAATTTCTGAGGAGTCAAGGTTCTAACCATTGGTTGATTTGACATGGAATGACCCTATATTAACAAGCTCAACACAGATTAGTCTCCATCCTCCCATTCTTTTGAAATTGCTTCTCCATGCCTCTCATTACTGTATATTTAGTCCTCTCCACACCTTGAAAATCTCATCATCATTCTTCTCATCATGTACCTGATCCGATTAAAAGATAAACGGTCATAATTAATCATAGATCATTATTTCGATATATTCTCTCTCTCTCTTATGTAACTGTCTTTACGACAGGTTTCAATTGGACGAATTTCTCGATTTTCTTCTATCCTGTGCATCATTGTTCAACTGTTCGTACTTTCTTCCCCTTTTAACATCATCCAGCATTCAAATCCTTCTTCTTCCTCTTCCTCTTTTTCCTTCTACTTCTTCCTCTATTATTCTGATAGATATATTATAGATATATTATGTAATATTATAGATGATCTCTTCACTCAACAGTCCCATTCATCTTTGAGATCATCTCGGCCTTCCTCTAGTTCTTCAGCCTTTCCCTGCAATGCACGTGGATTTCCCATTAAGAAACTGTTAGAATGTACTCAAAGTAAGTTGGTTTACATCGTAGAACGATTTTTGAGCCTATTTCTTTATTCACTGTTTACTAGTCCATTTCATTTATGAATATTAGAATTTAAGCTTTTCTCTAAGCTTCCTATTTGTCATCCATGATTTACAACCATATAAAAATACGGACCAAATAGAAGATTTGAAGGTTTTCATTTCTTAAATCTATAGTTTGTTTGCTTTCACCTATTTGTTTACTTCATTTGCTCATTTGACTCAAAAATTTTGTAATTACCTAGGCCATTATCCGTGTGCAGATTGATTGATATAAATATTTGAAGAAGAGATATGTTAACATGGATGTTTGTTGATATAGATAATAAATGAAGATCATAGCTTGTATACGAAATTCTTGGCGACCAATTGATTGTGACTATTCTTTCGAGTGAATATAACCAAATTCTGATAACTTGCGACTCAAAAACATAAAGTTGTGCGTGAGTGAAGACAACGTTCTCCAAATAGATGGCAACTTTATTTTTAGTCTGACCTTAGCTTTATTGATAAACATCGCATAAAAAGGCCGGATCGGAAATTGCTTTCTTGTGAAAGTGAATGGAAGTAGATTATCGCTTGGTTCCATAGACATCCTACGGATGAAAACAAAATCTTTTTTGTGAGTTCTGTTATAATTTCGGCTTCTATGAGATCATTATCGAATGAACGGCATTTAAGTTGAGTTCCATTTTAGTGTCCAAACCTGGGATTGATGTTTCGCAACAATATTATTTGAGATCCTGTGATGAAATAATTTAAAAGTGATATGTTATTTTAAATCCCTGATTTCATGTATGACAAATGACACAGAATTGGTGGTGGCTGAAAAGAACGCAAGCCAACATTTGAAGGCGCTTGGCTTAACAGCACGCATACAGAAGGTGATTCAACTGTTGGGAACGAGGAGCCAATGATAGTTCCAAAGAAGCCAGCAGCGGAGCAACAAGTGCTTCGTACTATGGAAAGCCAACAACGTTTTATCAACTAAATAAGAACTCTAAATGTGAGTATGAAAGTGTATTCACCATTTAACTTACTCCCACAGATCCAATCTTCAATTACAAACGTTGTTCAGGAATACCGCTGAGATACTGAGGCGGATAGAGATGTTCGTGTGGAGAACTATCAGAAGTGTCAATTTATTCGCACTTAAATACTCTCTAGTCTCTCCTTGTATTCTTAGACTTATCATTCGATTGATGTTATCTTCACTCTCGTTCATCGGAGTTAGAATTGTCCATTCATTGATTTCAGGTAAGATATTTTTTCCATGAGCTCATTGAATTGTTTTATTTTGCAGCAAAGATTATCAGACAATGTTATCATTCCTTCTTTATATGGTTCTCGATTGTCTCCGATTCTGAGCAAATATTCGGCAAAATTTCTCTGATTCTGGTCAGCTTGGTTTCTTGACTTTGATGTGATTCTAAGTTTTTGAGTTACAAATAGTGATTTTTCTAGAATCTATCTAATAGAAATAGTGTTTCTTTCATTCTTGACTCTATCTTTTTTATTTCAATTGATACTTTTGAGTGTTTCTTGAGTTACAAATAATGATAGTTTTCGAGTTACAATTTGTGATTTTTCAGTATTCTCTCTAATAGAAATACTGATTCTTTCTTTCTTGACTGTTTTTTTATACCAATGTTACTTTTCAGTGGTTTGTAAGTTACAAATAATGATTTTTCAGTATTCTACTTAATGGAAAAACTGCTTCTTTCTTTCTTGACTCTTTTTTTTATTCCAATTGATACTCTTCAGTGGTGTCTGAGTTACAAATAGTGATTTTTCAATATTCTACCTAATAGAAATACTGCTTCTTTCTTTCTTGACTCTCTTTTTTTATTCCAATGATACTTTACAGCGGTTTTTAAGTTTGAGTTCAATTGATACTCTTCAGTGATGAGTTACAAATAGTGATTTTTCAATATTCTACCTAATAAAAATACTGCTTCTTTCTTTCTTGACTCTTTTTTTTTTATTCCAATGATACTTTACAGTGGTTTTAAGTTACAAATAATGATTTTTCAGTATTCTACATAATAGAAATACTGCTTCTTTCTTTTTTTGACTCTCTTTATTTATTCTAATTGATACTTTTCAGTGGCTTTAGAGTTACAAATACTGATGGTTTTTGAGTTATAAATAGTAATTTTTCAGTATTCTACCTAACAGAAATAGTGCTTCTTTCTTTCTTGACTCTCTTTTTTTCCAATTGATACTTTTCAGTTGTATTTGAGTAACAATAGTGGTTTTCAGTATTCTAACTAATAGAAATACTGCTTTTCATTATTTGACTTTCTTTTTGATACTACTTGATACTTTTCAGTGGCTTTTGAGTTACAAATATTGATGGTTTTTGAGTTACACGTAATGATTTTTCAGTTTTCTACATTAGAGAAATACTACTTCTTTTTTTCTTGACTCTCTTTTCTTTATTTCAACATCTCCCATGTACATGCACTTGTTTTTCAATATCACATAGAATTTGGTTAAGTAAGAATATTGAAAATATTGCAACGTTTCGGCATTTATAGTTCTAATTGTCATTTTCGAATTACAAATAAACTGACGGATTGGAAATAAATAAACAATATTGAGATTCAAAAAAAAAGGTTGAATACATTCCTTATTGATGGGGGAAGGGGAAGGACAGAAATCAAAAGACAATATGAAGAGAGTTGTAGTCCCCATGGCCTAATGGATAAGATGTCTGACTTCGGATCAGAAGTTTGCTGGTTCGATTTCTGTCTCGGATGTTTCATTGTGAAAATTAGTTCTATTTTCAATTCTCAAAGAAAATTGAGCCAGACAGACAGATAGAAAGACAGAAAGACAGACAGAGAAATAAAAGATTTTGGTAATATAGATTTTTGGAAGTAGGCTACTCTTTTAGAAATACTATTAAGTAGCAAACGAAGTTTTCCGTGCTCACATAGCTTCTACTTGTGTGATTTGGTTCGGATACATGAATATTGATCGAGTTGGTCTATTTTATATGAATCTTTCCCGATGTGTGTATCTTTTTAATTTGTAGATCTTTTATATTGGCTAGTTCTATTATTCAATTTCCCCCAATGTAGTTTATAAGTTCAGTAGGTACTTCAGGAAACTGTTGCTTTTCCTTCTTTATAAATATTACGCCTTGTGTAACATCGGGATCTTCCATTATATCAATTTCCTGTGATTCATTATATTGATTATCATATAGGTTTTGAGATATTCTTCCTAGACTCTTCTTATTCAATTTTCATTAAGAGTCATGTTTCGATCTATTTCAATACATTCAAGTCTATGTGCTCTGTTTTTTAGATTTTTGAAATTGTTACTTCTGTATTTCATTACAATTTTCGTCGATTCTCCTTTAAATTTTTTACTTTGTTTTAAATATCTTTATTTATAGTTTTGTAATTATATAATGAATAATTACATATGTAATAATTATGTAATATAACCACCATTGTTAGAAATTGAAACCAGTTTCTTCCTAATAACAAGAGTTGACAAACGCGGCAGGATACTCGTTATCAAACAGAATTTTCTTAATAATATAAAGTTCTTGCCTGAACAGTAATTTTTATTTTATTTTATTTTCATTTTTTATTTGTTTGTTTTTTCTTTTCTCTTCCCTTTCCCTCGTCCTGATTTTCCCTTTTTCTTTTTCTAGTTCTTTTGTTTTTAACTTGGGGCTACTCGCCTTTAACAGGTGTAGTGCTAATCATCTATTTGTAAACAATGCCATGTGTTTCTGTGTTTACAGCCGATCCAACTCCCAGTGATCACCGCCAGATGTCTCTTCGCTGCAGGCGTGCTCCTATTGAAGTTTCCAGTCATCAATAAAAGGTCGTCCTTTCTCATTGGTCCTTCACGGCTTAAACGGAGGAGCCGACTGTCTCTCGAATCCAGGAGGGGTCCACAACCGCTGCGCAGAAGGTATCGCGATATTTTCTTTCTGACCAATACGTAGTCTTGGCAGAACCTGGCAGAACTCTGCTTTCGATTCAGTGTTCTGTGTCAACCACTGAATAAACATTTACGCAAGAAAATAAAATAAAATAAAAATAATAAAATTTTGAGAATAAAGTAACAAAATTTAACAAATTAAAATTACAATATCAAATCTATCAGCAATCAATGCAAGATTAATAAAAAAAAGATGTTTTAAAACAAAAATTGAAACCGAAACTTATAAAAGAAGAACTTAATTATAGAATTTTTTCGTTGTAAAATTAAAAAGATTTTTATCGAAGTTATTTACTTCTTTTTGAATAAAGATATCAAAAAAAAAAAAATCAATAGTTTTGAAAGCAATTTCGAAATACATCAAGTTTTGTTATAAAAGCTGCTGTAAATATCTCGTAACAGTTTACTATTTGTGCTCAATTCATCATTAGGATAAATTTACATTTTCATTACATTTTAAAACAGCATTTATTAATATTATTGTTTGGTTTTTTTTGAGACAAATTTAAATATATCATTGGTGATATCGGCGACCGGAATTGTTTCAAGGAATTTCACTGATAATTTAGAAGGAAAAAAAAGGAGTACAACAATATCTTATCAAAAATATCCAGAAAAATATATTATTACAAAAATGCTATATAACCCGAAGATTTCTACAACAGATGGCTTGAGATGAATTTCTCCGCCTACAAAACTCCGCCAGACTTATTATTATTATTACTATTATTATTTTTGACGGTCATGGATTTCTTGCATATTTCTGCATTAATTATGAAACTTTTCAAGTAAAACAATTGGGCAGGTTGGGTCCAAAGTCATCCCGTAATTGTAAACTGGTGAAGTACAAAAAGATGCTGAAGTACAAAACTTCATCGAAGTAAAAAGTTTAAGAATGCTGTTTCATGTAAGTAAAAATACATATTTAAATTGTTTTATTCAATATTTTCTATTATTCGCATTCGAAATATTTCTCTTTAAAATACATGATTTTATATACTTACAAGTTAAATTTACATATTCTTAAAATGAGGGATAATTTTATAGGAAACAAAAAAAAAGTTAAGTTGCAAGATAAAAAATATTTTAAAGTTAAATTCCTTTATTCTCATTTTTGGCCATTGTTTCTTAAATAATTGGTTTCAAATTGCGCAAATAACAATATTTCAGTCGAGAAAAAAAAATCCAGTTTTTTTAACATTGGAAATTTTAATTCTAGTTGGAATTAGTAGTTTTGTATCGAGCCACTCATTCCGAAGCGAGCCGCTGAATTCGCTCGTTCTGCCAAAGTGACGTCACACGTTCAGCCAATCGTAGCGCTCATTCGCTGTGGGGACAACCCTACTGTATTAACCTTGTCTCGAATCATCTCCACTGAAGAAGTCACGTCTAAGTGCTGGCGGAAGCTATGGAACTTCTCTTAAAATTTTAATGTTTTAAATTTTTAATTTTTAGACTTTTATACTGTTTGTGTGCGGGCTGAACTTTTAATCTACATTATTGACACATGTAAAAAACTTTTTTTGCAAAATCGATCTCTTCTCTTCTCCTTTTTTGTGTTAAATAAGAAAGTAATCTAAATAAAATATATAGTAAAGATTTACAGTATATCATTTACTGATAAATTGATCAGAGTTAAATTGTTAAATCAGAGTAAATTCTAAGGAAGAAATGGTATTCGAAAGGTTACGAGCAGTTCAAGAGATAATTTATTTCAAACCATCAGCAGTAATTGAGATTTCATTCTTTAATTACGAAGATTTAAAATTCTTGAAACTAATTTAATATTTACAAAGCATTTGAATTTGATAGGAAATCTTATGAAAGTATTTTTACTTCAACATAAGTAGATTTTTTTGTCTGAGAATTTCATGGTTAAAAGTGAATGAAGCTGAACGTTCAAAATAATGTAAGAAACATATTGAATGCAGTTACAATGATGTAACGTTGTATTTTTTTTTATTATACCGATAAAACACAGTTTACATCAATATTATCATTCATACTGAAATATAAGTGGAAAGGAAAACAAATGTGTAGACAGAAAGCTTAGCATTCCAAATGCAACTGGGTCATTTCACATCAAATCACCCGATGAGTTCACCACACCATCACAGATTTTTATGAAAATTTATTTGGATAGATAGAGTCATAAGATAAGACATTCTGCAAAATATGCGATTTTTAGGTCAAATATTTGCCGAGATATAAATGTTTGAAGTTTTTTTTTTTTTTGCCAAGCCCCTTTTTTGACGTATTTTCTTGAATAACTCATCTCCTAATCAATCAAATGAAACCAAATTTGTTTTCCCCATGTATTTTTTTATTCTGAATCCAAAAATTCCAACGAAATTAGTCTAGACTAATAGTTTTGTAGTATAGACAGCATGTAAGCATTTAGGAAAAAATTTAAATGGCCATGTGGGACAATATTTAAAAATTTGAGATTTTAACCCAAGTCTAAAAAAGGTCTAACTGATAAAAAAAAAATAAAGAGGGTGTTTTGCTCCTGAGCTTAGAAAAAAAATCGCAAAGTTGTTACTCTTTACGAATCGCGTAAATGAAATATTCAAAAATTATTACTTTCCCACGTAACACAAAACTGATGGCCCAACGTTGGGCCAATGTTGACAGGAAACCGTTGGCCCAATGTTAGAATTGGCAGAGCTGCCAACGGTTGCCCAACATTCGCTTTCCCAACGTTGGGCCAACGCGGTCATGCCAACGTTGGGCCAACGCAGTCAATCCAACGTTGGGCCAACGCAGTCAATCCAACGTTGGGCCAGCGCGGTCATGCCAACGTTGGGCCAACGCAGTCATGCCAAGGTAGGGCCAACGCAGTCAATCCAACGTTGGGCCAGCGCGGTCATGCCAACGTTGGGCCAACGCAGTCATGCCAAGGTAGGGCCAACGAAGTCATTTGAAAATTGATCCAAAACAACATTGATGTTTGTAAATAGCCACGTACATCAGCAAAAGGAAATTATCATATCATGCAATGCTCAGCAAAATCAATAAACAGGTACACAGCAATTATAAATTTATAAAAGACACACAATTAAAAGCTTGCTTGGTGTAATAAAAGTCCATTACACCAAAGTATCATAGGCTCTCCTTTTCTGCAGTACTTTTACAATTTCTTTTAAATGATGTATTTTCCAAAAAAGTGATTCTGCAATATTTGCAAATAAAGAAAAGGATCATTCTTTAAGTTTTATATAGCTACTTACAAATATAATGTTCTTTGGAATCAGTATTGCAAATTGATGTTTTTGAAAGCAATATAAATGAACTATTATGTTAAAATCTTATCCATATAAATAAATTAATTCCTATCATCAGCATCAAATCCACATTCCAATAATTATTATTTATTCAATAATGTTTTGTGAATATTAAGCATGTTTGAATGAGGTTATTGAAAAATTTTTAAATCCTGTTAGGAAATTGAAGATCCCACCCAAAACA
>JAFIDM010045610.1:0-13585 GCA_023159025.1 Thereuonema tuberculata
AAATATACATACATAGTACTTCGATTTTTATTTCCCTCTGAATTATTACCGATCAAGTATTTTTGTAAATATAAGGTGAATTTTGACTATAAATGTAACGCTTGACTTGAAATTAATGTATATATTAATTAGGAAAGAAAGCAACGCCATCAATTCGGAAATGTTTAGAAATACTGAATAAACATTTTCTGAGATTTGAAAAAAAAAATGCATTACGAGCTAGAAACTATTATCATGCCAACCAATATACAGGGTAATTAACACAGTTTACATTGTACGAAAGGTTGAGGAACGTCCCGACAAAATAGTTACTTCCACGTAGTGTAGAAGTGAGCCAAACAATCGTATGGAGAATTTTGCACCAGGAGCAATTCCACCCGTTCCATTTACCGAGAATTCACGCTTTGAAAGCTGAGGATTATCCTCGTCGCTGGTTTTCACAGATAAAGCATTGTTTACAAGTGACGGCGTGTTTAATGTGCACAATGCTCATGTTAATGCTAATGTGGGCAAACGCAAATCCATACGCTACGCGGCCACATGCTTACCAGCAACGAATCTCTCTCAACCTCTGGGCAGAAATCGTCAACTAAGTCGCTATATGCTAATCACGAAGAGACGCTATTAGAAGTAAGGACATACTTTTCCAGAATACTTGCCGACAATAGACCAATACGATTGGCTTCTATTCTGTCACGTGACAACTCGGCAGCCATTTCTTTCACATCATTTTACGAGTCCACTTTGATGAGGTGTTCATGTGGAAGGTTTTGTTGATTTTAAGTAACGAGATTTCGTATTCACTATTTTGCATTAACTATTTCTAGTATTATTGACTCATATTATATTTCTGTGTTTTCTAAATGTAGTAGTATTTTTGTTTTAAAACAACTCTAATATATTAAATTAAACTGCAGATAAAAACTAATTAACATAAAAGACCATAATGCATCTTTACAGAAATATATTAACAATTAAAATAAAGCGACGTTTCAAAGTTCCATTATTCGAACTTTTTCCTCACGCAAAGAACAAAAAAAAGGTTGGAGACGGAACTGTCCTCCAAATGAGCACCAAGTTTAGGCCAACATTCTACAGTATGGATTATAACGAAATTAATCCCCTCACAACCCCTTCATTCGATTGTCATTCAAACCCCACTGGGATCTCGTACAGCTTGCAACGCAGAAAACTGGACCGTTTCTTCCCAATAATGGTATCTCAATATTTTGTATTCATTTAGGTTTTCTTTCCTGAGAAAAAAGTTCGATGACTGGAACTATGAAACGTCGCCTTGTTTTAACTTTAATTGTTAATATATGTGTAAAGGTGCATTATTACTTCTATATTTAATCACTTTTTAATATATATTCAATTCCTGTGAGGATTTATCAACAGGTGCTCAATTAATTTTTTAAAAACTAATAATAATAATAATTTCAAGTAATTTTTTTTTCAAACTTTTCAGTTTACAGAATGAGAATTTCAAACAGATAAATTAAATATAGATTAAAAATTTATAAATTATTACATAGTCCACTTAATGCATGAAATATCAAATAATCATTTTATATTTTTTATACATAGAATAAATAAAAGAAAAGAAAACCGTTTTTCCTCTCTATCTTTATAATTTCTTTTTCTTCTTCAGTACTAAGTTATAATAATAAGCATTTACAAGAATTTCAAAATTTCATAAATTACCAATAAAATTTAGAACACATTTTTATAAGCATTTACTGAAACTTCGAAATTCTATAAATTACAATTATAATTTAGAACATATTATAAACCAACTCTAATCTTCTATAAAATTTAAATCATTATGAAACCATCAATCATTTGTTCTTTGTTATATATAAATTCATAATAATTATTTATTATTAATTTTTAATAAAACTTTTGCTGTGGCGATAAGATTTTATTTTTAATAAGCTTTTTATTTCTTAAATTTTCATTGCTTTTGTGTTTATTAAACACAAGTTTCATAACTTTTTTATTTTATTTTATTTTATAAATTATTAATAGCTTTTAGATCATTCATGTAGGTTCTTGTCTAAACTGAACTAGCTTAATTTATATCTAGAGTCAAAAAATGCAAAATATTTAATTTTGCAAAAAAATTTAATTTTGATTGGCAAAAAATCTTTTATATCAGCGGTTCCCAACCCGTGGGTCACGACCCACTATTCGGTCGCGAAAGGGTCACAGGTGGATCGCGACTTGATCCTAAAACTATGAGAAACCATCGATTAAACCATCAGAAAAGATCAGAAAAATCGAAAATCGATCATATATCGGGAAGGGATACGATACAAATATGGTTTTATTCTATATTCTTCTATTCCTATATATGTGGATATATTCCGATAATGAGAGGTGGGTCCCAGCTGAAAAAGGTTGGGAACCACTGTTTTATACGATAAAGTATATATGCTATTGCTTTTATTTTTTTTAGCATAATAATAAATTTTTGTGCGTGTTCCAAATAAAGGTTTCATTTATAGTTAATACTAAATATTTTATATTATTTACCACAGCTATTTTATTACAATTACAACATTTATTAAAATTATTGTGTAAGCATTTATCATTATGAAAATATGTGGTGGAATTTGTATTCTTGAGCGAGTTAAGAGAAATTTTTTATTCATTTATAACCACCTTATTGTCATGTATCTATCTTTTAGTAACATTAAAGTGTTTCTACAAACTTTGTTATTTCAAGATTTTTCCCATTTTTTATTATTCTAATGTTATCTGCATAAATAAACATATCACAATTTTTAATATTATCACTTACTGATTTGTGTTGATGAATTAATGTTTCAAGATTATTTCTTTAACAACAAAAACTTTCCTGAATTTAAGAAATCAGATGTGCCATATTAAAATTTCCAGACAAAAAAAAAATAAGGTAATATTTGCAAAAAAAAAGTAGCGGTTTCCTTTTGATAATCGTTTGCATTATTTAGGAGTTTTAATTGTCATTTGCAATTGAAGTGCAGATCAAATTGATTATATTTTTTTTTTGTAAATACAAAATTGCTATCCACACCTTCCAGTGGGAAATTAAAAAAAAAAAAATGTATTCGTTTTTGAACAAAAATAGCTTTGTAGCTGAATATGCTAAAACCGCAGAATCTGATATTGCCTCCAAAAAGGCGGACTCCGTGTCTGTGTCCTTCTTGGATCTTCTTGGTTCTAAAGATTAATGCAGTGTATACGTACACATCTTTATCAATTCAACCTACTATGTTGAAAGCATCGTTTTTTATTTGATGTATAATAAACACTTTTGGTAGCTAACTATTGTACTTTCATTGATATACACCCTTCTGCAATACACCCTATATGAATTATTTGTTATAAAAACAAATTAACTTTCATAAAAACGGACAACCTTCAGACCCTATTAGTCCGTTATAATGATGTACTACTGTATTCCTAATAGGATGCCACAGTGGCTATTCACTTTACCAATGTCGATGTTTTATTAAATTCGACTATGTCATCGATTTTTCGTGGACATCCTGTAAAGCCCTTACACTGATTTTGACTTACTTTCTTCTAATCGACTGCTTGCAGCGTTCGGGGCCATTCCTCTGCATCTTTTGCTTTTGTCACCTTCGAATAAGATGCCTCCCCTAATACGCTTCATGATTTCTGTGAGGAAAAAACAAAACCATCAATTAAAAATTGTATTAATCATCTTATTCCATTGGACAAACTTAATTATTCCAATTGCTAAACAACACATTTAAGTCCGAACTCATTTTTCTTATTTTTATGTTTTTATTAATCAATTATTTGATTTCTTTATCATTTCCGTTTCAATTTATATATATATTTATTCAGAATTATATTCTCGGTAGCAAAGAGGTGAAACGCTTTACTGCGGGTTGGAGGAGCTGGCTTTAATCCCCGACCTCGGTGTCGCTGAATGGGTTCGCTGAATATTTTTCCACGCTGAATGGGTTCTAGGGTCTGCTCACCAAGCTCCCTGTAAAATGGGGACCTGTTTCCATTTTGGAAGTACAGTCGGCTGAACATTAGGAGCCTATTTCCATGTGCCACCGTCCCCATAGGATATACCTACACCTAAGTTTAATAGCGTGGGGTAGACATGCATATACTTTCGAATACTTCAACTTCAGCGACTCCAAGCATAGTTGTTCAACAGAATATAGTTGGTGTATCAACTTTCGAATACCATCATGGCAGACCGCAAAGTTGATTTTGGAGGCATCGAAAATAGTAAAGAAAAAAAGAAAGAGAAAAGTAAAAAAAAAAGTTAATACTCCAAGCTTAGTTGACATAAAAGAAATACATTACAGAAGAGGTATCTGGGGTTTTGTTTTTCGTTTGTTTGTTTGCTTTTTTTTTGCTGTCTTTAAAGCTCCGCGAACACCATGCAATTTTTCAGCAATTTAGTCGTCCGATTTTGACGTCACGAGCAGTTTTGAGCCCGTTTATTGATTATATCAGCTCGTGACGTCAAAATTGCTGAAAAATTCCATGGTGTTCGCGGGGCTTTAGATATCGTTGCCTGAGAACTGAAAGCCAACATATTTTGATAGGAAAGTTTAATGAGCTAAACATACAAAAAAAAAAAAGGGGGAAGATGAATAAAATACAGTCATTTGCTTTCAACCATCAATGTTGAAACATTTTGATGCTGTACTAATTAGAATGATTTTCTTATTGTGGGGTCCATACTGGAAGAGGCGGAGAATCATGAACTTTCGCGCTTTGTGAGCTAATCATCGATAGGTAAATCTGGTGATGACTCCTAATCAGGACAAAACAGATGTCCCACATTCCCGTCGATGATAGCTCAAACCCTTGAAAGGATATGACTGCATTTTACAAATCTCCTTTTTTTCATATTTTGACAGTTTTAATTTTTGACAGACGGGTATATATGGCTTATTCCAGTTTAAAATTCATATTAAAATATAATAAAAGAAATTATGCTAAAGCACAAAATTAAGGGCGTCCCATTAAAACTGACACGGACGTTGAACGTGTCAAGAAAAAAATTCCCAAACTTGACCTAAACTTCCTCTTATGGAGCGTTAGGGGGTGATCCGCTGCGCAGACAGACGACTGTCCACCGGAAAACGGTGAAGTTTTTGATGGACAACTACTGACCCGATGGACTATGGATATGTTTTAGTTTAGAGTGTCTACTACACAATCTATATTTTTATTCGACCGTATCTTTAACAGTTTGAGGCACAGTCGATCCTGTCCGTATTTTCTGGATAGGCAGCAATAAATAGCCCATTCCTACGTGTTTAGGAATCTGAACACGATGATGAAGTCAGTTTGCCGATCCGACCTTCCGTTCGGGAGTTGTTAGGGTGCGGGGGGGGGGGGGGCACGGACAGGATAAACGCAAGAGCATACACATGGGTCGCTAATAATTTTTTTTAATGCTGTAAATTACTGTATTTGAAATTTTTATTACCCTTTGACAGCTGTACAAAAATATTTATATCAAATATTTTTTTTCATTTTTAATTAATATGCTTCGTTTCAAAACAAGATCTAAAAAATACAGAGTGCTAACGAATGGTCTTTGGAGGCCATTTTCTAATTCTTTCGCTTATTGTTTTAGGAATTCATTATCCCTTGAAAACTATCCAATTTCTACAGCATTTTTTGGAATGTTTCCTCGTCCCAAGTTTTTTTTAACTATCTTCTCAATACGTGGATGGGATCTAAAAGAAGTCTTGAATGTTTATAGAGGGCGCTGAGTATATTTCTAATCGATTTCAGTACGAAGAAAAGAAAACAATCAAATACCGAAAATAAAAAAGATGAAATTGTGAGTAATGTACAGAAAAATGCTGAAATTTCTGATTGGAGTTCTCTCGTAATTCAGATAAATTTGTTTTCTGAAAAATAACTTTTCACTCCCTGCTTGGTTTATTTTTTTTCTTAGCTCCTGAAATTTTAGGTGAAAAAAAAAACAAACGGATAATATCGTATTTATATTTACATCATATTTTTGTTTTCTATCTTAAAAACGAAAAAACGAACCGATTCGGCCACGTACTCTACGAGTTATTTTAACATGGGGTCCTATGGGAAAAATGGTTCCTAATGATTAGGATAGGTGTCATTCGATAGCTCTTAGGTAGGGCTATAAATCCCGATAATCGAATTCTAGCCGGCTTTTGCCTCCTTAGGAGGGTAGGAGAAAAACCATTTTACCCATAGGACCCCATGTTAAAATAACTCGTAGAGTACGTGGCCGAATCGGTTCGTTTTTTCTGCTATAAGTAGCTGTTGATAAGGGTTTTAATTGCTGTAACTTTTGTAATCCACCCATGGCTAGAAGTGGGTGGGGGCAAGCCTATGGCCCATGGGTCCACTTTATAAAGTTATTTTGTAATTAAAAATTATCTGGAATAACAATAATAATTTCCTTCATTTTTGAATATAAATGATTTTTTAAAATATGTTCGCAGAACTGTTAAAATATTTATTAAAACCTATAGACAAATATAACCTCAGATTTAAAATAATAAAAGAAATGTAATTACAAAAAAAATATTATTCTTTAGATTTTATTGTGTTCAATGAATTCTTGTTTCCATCTGATTAACATTATCATACCAAAAAAAAATTATTAATTTAGAAAAACTAATGCTTTGTTGAACAGAATCATTAAAAATAGATAGCATATTTATAGAATAAAAACAATTAATTTATGATATTTAAGAAATAAAGGTAAAATTACACTGATTAGTTCGAGGGCTCTATGACATAAAGGCCTAAGTGACATTTTTGTAAAAATTGAGTTACATGTCTTAAGTGAAATCCGAGAACCATATCTTTCATATGAAAAAGAGACCTAACTGAAAATTTCATTGCAACTGGTAGAATTCTACTTCCAAAAAAAGCTACTTCCATAGAACTGCAAGGCAATACAAACATAAAACCCTTAATAACTCGGAATGGAGATTTTGTCACTTAGGCCTTTATGTCATAGAGCCCTCGAGTTGGTGTTTTAACACATGTTTTCCTAATGAGCAGAATTTGCGGACTCCTCCAGACGGGTGGCTCCCTCTATAAACACAATTTCAGAATCCACCTAAAGGAAAGTGTTTTCATTAGATATTAAATGCTTGCAATGGAAATGAACGCTTTTCATTTTTGCCGTTTCCAAGACTCAAACAAAAAAAAGCAAAGAAAATTAGGTTTTTATGTTCTTCCAACTACTTGTTTTATTCTTAAACCCTAAGGATTTATAAAATTAAAAAACATCAATTATTCCCTATATTTAAGGGACGCTAGAGCCCGAACAATTGAAAAACATGATAATTCATATAAAAAAATTCTATAAATATAAGATAAACATTCTTACAGTATGTAAACACAAAACTGAATATTTTTAAACATATTTACAAAGTCAGTGATTTTTAGGCTTCTCAAAGACGCCTTATATCCCCGGTTTGTCTGTCTGTGGACACATATCCCACAATGCTTCGCAACGGCTTCTGTTGGTTCAGTCGTAGGTGGCCCTTAGCTCAGTTGGTTAGAGCGTCGTGCTAGTAAGGCGAAGGTCGTGGGTTCGATCCCCTCATGGGCATTTTTTTTGCTCCCCATTTGAAATCTATTCACAGTTTCTCAACTTTTATTTTTTTTTGTTTTTTTTTTTTAAATCATTATTAGGAATTCAGTGTATTAACAAGTTTTGAATTAAGAATAACGATTATTCCATATAAATAGGGGTGGGTAAGATAGCATGGGGTCGTAAACAGACTCATGCGCGCATTTTCTAGACCAACCCGGCGAAGTCTATTCTACAGTAAAGGTGACTCAGAAGCTGTTGCGAAGCACTGTGATTGGTTTACTAATCACTATCCCTACCTCGTTGTTTAAATTTTAGAGAATTATAAAAAAAATTATATACTTACTTATTAGAAGATGGTGTGTTTTTATTTATTGATAAGAAGTCGTTTTAGATTTTTCCCGACGTTTTTCAAACGAAACATCCAGGAGAGGATCCCACCGCAATTCACCTAACCTAGTGTTAATTTAAAGGAATTATATATTTTTTTTTTCACGTAAGTGCCTACTTTACTACATTTGGAGAGGTTAATGATTTAAAATACACACCAGAAATTGATTTTTTTTTAAAAAAAAAAATGCAGAAAATAAATGAAAACAAATACATCATAAATCAATTATTAAAAATGGGTCACAATAGTATATAAGTACAAAAAAAAGTTAAAAAGCCTATTTTTTTCCTATATGTAGATTTCAGATTAGGCAGTGTCCTTCATGTTATTACATTGCATTCGGCTAATTAACCATCAAAAATTATTTATATTTTTGAGTTTCATCTAGGTTTATTCATATAGCTTAACTACATTTCAAACTAATTACAACTCGCGCACGCGCAGAATTGCTAACATAAAATCACTGCTTATTCAAATAGCAAATTATCAGTTCAACTGACACCCAATGTTCTGACAAGCATCACTTGAAACAATTAGACATTTGGCGCCAATATCTATTTCATAATCTGTCAATTTTCCCTATCACAACGCCACAATATAGAATACTGACGGATAAATAAATACACTTATAACTGTGTTTCAAAAAAGGATTCATTTTTTAATAACATAATGAATATCTACTAAAATGATTTTTTTTTTCATAACTATACTGCCCGATTAGTACAATAACTAAACTTCAGCAATTCTCTTCGAATCAACAAATTCTGTTTGATTTTCTTCTTTCCATACAAAATCCCCATGTGCACAATGCTGACTCTACAAATATCAAAATCAATGTTTTCATAACTCTACATCAGAAGTTAACTTGTTCAAGAATAACAGCATAAATGGGTGAAACAGAAAAAACAGGTGCTTTTCAAAAAAAATTTAATATAAAATTTTATAATGCAGTTTTTATCATTTCTGAAAGTATTACATTCATTTGTGTGGAATATACAATACCCTACACTAATGGACAGTGCACTTTATTGGAAACATGTGAAAGTTTAACTGATTTAAGAGTGGGATGGGCACCCACGTGCAGAAATTACATTAGCAACCCTGTGGGGCATGCTTTCCACAAAGTTTTGTTACAGAGCTAAGGGTTTTTTTTTTTGTCCATTCCTGCTTCACGAACATGGCCAGTGCAGCTAAAGAAGTCGGACGTGGTCCCCTGGCCCTCAATCGATGCTCTAACTCGTCTCATAAATGTTCGATAGGGTTTAGGTCGGGACTCTGAGCAGGCCATGGAAGCCGCAATGCTGACTCTACAAATATCAATATTTTCATAACTCTGCATCAGAAGCTAACTTATTCAAGAATAACAGCATAAATGGGTGAAACAGAAAAACAAAGGTGCTTTTCAAAAAAAATTTAATATAAAATTTTATGATGCAGGTTTTACCAGTTTCTGAAAGTATTACATTCATATGTTTGGAATATATACAAAATTAACTATAAAAATAAAAATATGGGCTTTCAAAATTGACTTTGATCTAAAAATTGTAACCTCTATTACTGGACAAAATGTACTTAATTTAGCGTAATTATGTTTCAATCAATATATAATTATTTATATATTAACTTACCTTTAAGGTCCTTTGACCAAAATAATATTTTTTTCTGAATAAAAAAATATTAATTGTAAATAATTATTAAGATAATTTGTAATTCCTGAAACTTATAGCAAAATCCGTATGTCAATCTCTCCTTATAATACCTTCAGATGATGATCAATTTTATGATATATTTGTAAACCAACAAGGGTCTGATTGTTTGCAAACAAGTATGGGCAAATTGCAAGTGTTATTACAAAAAAAAAATAATAATACTTCGTTATTAGTAACAGACGTTACACGGAGTAATAGAGGTTATGTGCAGTAAGAGAACTTTAATGAATTTCAAATAATTAAGTATGATACATCAAATAATGGAACTTATTTATTTTTCAAATACTGCAATTGGATAGAGAAACTTGTAGAAGAATCTATCTCCCTATTGGACTATTGTTGGCACTGTTAGAATATTTTTATTTGTTCGAATGTATCGTAGGCAATGTCTGTATCATCTGCTTTAAATAAGGTTCCTGTTTCATCACAGACTTGTAAGAACCTCACCCGTAATTTACCATCATCTTCCAGATCATCCTGTGCTACTGCAACCTAACGAAATTTCATAGATTTTTTTTTTTTCAGATGTAAATTCAGTAAGAAACTATATTCCTTTCTGTATTTTGTTTACTGAGATTTCTCTGTTATCATTGTCTATAAAGGCAGGTCCAGGCTATTCTAAATGTTTAATCCGTTGACTAGTCCTATTTTCGACTTTCATTTTTTTTATCTGCATGCAAACTTTGCAGATCGAATTTTTGGCATTCAAAGCAGGAACAAAAGCTCACCACAAAAACAACTCACATCTCTATATGATAGGGTATCAGCTTTATACACTGTACTTATCTGATGGATTTTCATCGTGCCTTTTAGTGTTTTCAAATTTATGGGTATGGATTGCTCGACGAAATCTATATCTTGTTCTTCACCAAAAAATATATTAATTATTGTTATATATAGTGCGTTTTCTCTGTGTAACCTTTATTATTATAGTTACTACAGTTATTTTTTACATTATAACGTATCTGAAATTAACTTTCTATGCCAAGATAGAATGAAGTTTTATAATTAAAGAAGAAAAATAAAATTTATCACACATCTTAGTAACACAGTCATCATGTACATACCTAAAATTCAACTTATGAAGCATTTCAGAATAATATAAACCAATTACTACTGAAAAGTTAACTTCTCAGTTACTTGTCTGTAACTAACTAAGCGTCACAGAGGTTACCAGTAACAGAAGTTACATTAAAAGTGAAACAAAATCACTACTTTCCATCATTCCACAAACACAAGCAAAAACTGTTTTATATAGATTTTATCTTATGTAATACATAAAATAAGACAACTTACCTTTTAATACAATAATTAATTATAAAACTATAATAACAGAGGTTACACAGAGAAAACACTCACCTGAAAATCAAAATCTTTTGCCTTTGAACCCGCACATGTCAAGAACAGATTCAAAATGTCACCTAAGTTCTCTTGTAATTTCTTTTCCTGCAATATAAGCTGGTAGTGACCTTTGGTAGTGGATTTTGAAGTTGTTTAATTTCATGGAATAAGATTTAGTAACAGAGGTTACAGTAACCATGGGACAAAAATAAAAATTTACAAAGTACTTTAAAAAATAAATATTTCAATGAATCAGGGAAAATTTATAAAATTACTAAAGTTATTAATCATATGAAAACAGCTAAAAACCTAGAAAGCGATGAAATATTAAAGGAATTATGGTTCAAAGTTGTGCTCATGCTCATTAGGACAGCTTGTTTCAATAAAATATAAAAAGATATAAAAGATATCAAAACAGATAAAACAAATAAATTTTGAATGAAAACTTCTAAAAATCTAACTTATTATTGTTTTGTCTAACAGATAACACAAAAATCATTGGGTTTTTTTCCCCTATATGGGCTAGAAAAACATTTTAAATTGTGGACATGAAAAGCATTTTTTCATCCAAATATTAGATTTACTGATCAGAACTTCATAAAAAAAAATCACTAAATGAAAAATTATTACAAAAAAAATGTTAATGGTCTGTTTATGTTAATTTATTTTTCTACAGTTGCATTCTTTAAATTTCTAGAAAAAACAATTAGCGGATGAAAATGGACTTATATAAAATATTAATTAACAAGCCTACAGTAACTCTAAAATAAATATAGATATATAATAAAAGGCAGCAGACAATAAAAAAATATTAAAATATAAAATATATAAATAAAAAAAATTTTAAAAACGGCCATCATTAAAACGTACAAAGAGGCCGTCCATTAATTACGGGAGGTGTTTTTTAAAAACTTCGGACCCCCTCTCCCTTGGTGAGATTTCGCAATAAGTGGTGGGACCCCCTCTTCCACCTGAGATTTCCCCTATAGTTTTTAAATAATTAAATTTATTTGATATGTTCATGTATTTTGCTTCAAACCACTAAATACCTAAAGCGTTACTGATGTCTTCAAGGAAATACATTTTTTTCTGTGAAAGAAGGAGAAAAATGATACTAAAGGTGCGCTATAACTAATTTAATTAAATTTAGTAAAAGTAAAAAAATAGGCTGACGTGAGATTTTGTCGGGACCCCCCCCCCCCCCATTTGGAGCTCACGTAATTAATGGACGCCCAAAAGGATTTAGCAAAGTAAATTACCTTGCTGACGCCTCAATATACGTGACTATCTTGTAGCCATTGGCTCCTATCAGTTCAGAATGAAGATCTATGAAATAGTCAAATTTTTACATCCAAAATTATCAATAGCTGCATGAAGTTTTAGGAATTCTCAGAACAAATTTAATTATTTAGTAAAAATCAAATAATAAAAAAAATGGCTTAGAACATTACTTTTTTGTTACATTGAGCGCGATTTTTTGTTACATATATTTCACTGCGCGATTTTTTTAATTTTTTCATAATGACGCAAGAGCAATAGAGGCTAAGCTGCGCCATGAACATGTAATGAAATTTGAGAACATGTCGGTGAAAGGAAGAGAAACCGAAAGAAAGATCCAAGCCAAGATTCGAACCCAGGATTGGATGTTAGCAGCCGCAAGTCAGATCAGCATTCTACCATTACAAAACAATTGAAGGGCCTAACTGCAAAAGTCACATTCTCCACTTTAGCAAATTTTTCAGGAAACATGAAAAACCTCTCATTTCAATAAAACAAGGTTTTGAAACTTGCATTTTTTTTAAAAAATATAATATAGTCAGACAATGTGGTGTGTAATGCTGTTTCAAATCATACACAACATATAACTTGGAAAAATGACTTTAAAACATGGAGAATGTGACTTTTGGTACTTACAGATGGAGAATGTGAGTTCTGCACTTGAATAGTTTGCAGAATATTACTTTTGACAGCATGCGTTCTAGAAAGTAAGAGAGAAGATAATGTAACTCACGATATTATTTAGTTTGTTTAGGGTGAAAAGTTTAAATACCGGCATACTTTTTGGCACAAAAACTTTGTTTATTGAAGAAACAAATTTTACAATTTATTCTCACAATATAGAAATAAAACAAAACAAAAAAACCTGTAGATTGTCATCAAAACAGTTCAGTTAATTGAACAAAATTAGATCTGGAAAGTCTGCAATTCATCTACAACGTGGCATTCCTCCTCATATTCTCCTGGCACATGTATTTCAGGTCCATCCAAAACATTGACGAAAAATTTCAAAATCTTCATTAGATCGCCACTCTTCTCCTTAGTGTTTGTCCTTGAGCTCTCTTCCATTTCAGTGGTGTATTCACAAGCTTCTTTGGACTTTGCCAATATTTCTATCAATAGGTTTAACACTTTGATCCATTATTAATAAAAAAAGAGGACATCACAATAAACTTTACACTTCACTCTTACCCAAACATAACCTGTTGCTGACTGTGTCACATGACTACATCATGTGACCAAAATACAGCTCCCCATTGGCTGAGTGGAGAATGTGAGTTT
>JAFIDM010045611.1:0-13585 GCA_023159025.1 Thereuonema tuberculata
GATCTCTGAGAACCACAATCTAGAAAGGCCCTCACTGTTTTTTCTTTATTCTTTCCTACTAGGGTAACCATGAGTGTTTGAAGCACAACTTGTCTGATCGACGTATTATTCGCCATATTAGGAGTACTTTGTACTTGTTCAGATTCTATCTTTTCTTTTGGTACGAGTTCAGGACACATAACAGCAAGATGTTTTTTATTACAAACGAAACATCGTATATTAGCTTTGCAGTTCCTAGATAAATGATTTGGTCGTAGGCATGAGTAACAACATTTCCTTTCTTTAGCCTTAGACCTTCTTTCTTCAACGGTCAAATCTAGAACTCTTTGGCAAAGTCTACTATCATGCATTTTTCCACAATATATGCATGTTTCAGAAGAACTGTTACAAAGTGAGGCAATGGTTGGTAAATTTACTTTATTTTACATAAGTTTGCTTTCTGTTCTCCAAGAACTAGCTCTGTTGTCTGGCTTTCCCTTTAGTTCGGTATTTTCAAAACCAGATTGTGCCAATCGTATTTGCTGATCATTTTGCACTTCCGATTTGACAAAATCCATCAAACGATCCAATCGAGTTTTAGCTCCATCTTTGTTGGCATCTTGTCCGAAAAATTGACTTCTTTGCCAAGCTCTTAATGTTTCTTCGGGAAGACTGGATTCAACTAAAGGAAACAACCAGGTACTTGGATCTGATGAGGAGAGATTCAATATACTGAGAGATCGTAAATGGGATTCTAACTTAATTAATAAGGTTGACAAAGGAAGCTTGTCTTGTTTTGTAACATTTGAAATTACTAACTTCAACAATTCCCTTATATACACTTGTAAAAGAAGATCCTCTCTCCCATACCTTTCTTTTAGAGCTTCCATGGCCTTTGGGTAATTTTCAGCTGTCTGAGGATAACTTAAGACTATTTCCCTTGGTTCCGTATCTATTTCCATAGCTTGAATTAGATATTGGAATTTGTCCGTATTGTGTAAGCTATCATCCTCATGGATCTTTTCGAACTGAGAACAAAATCCTAGCCATTCTTTTAAATTCCCATTAAATTTCTTCAACTCTATTTTGGGTAATTTAAAAGATCTCCTTTTAGATCTTCCATCGTCTATATCACTATTTACTCTAGGTGCTGGACTATCTGATCTACGGTTCGTTAAAACATCATTAACTTACACCTGTATAATTGCAAAATTATCGTTATATTGCTCAGTACTCTCTCTTTCATTTAAAATAATTTCATCATTTTCTTCTTTATTTAATAAACAGTCCATTATTCTCTTATCTATCTCCTGTAGTTCTTCCATCAACAAGCTTAGTCGACTAAAATTAGACTTTATCAAATATTGTCTCTCATCGGATATTTCTTCCAAAAATAAACTCTTGATGATGTTAATCTTCTTCGTTATTAATTGCCTAATCGGCAATTAATACTACTTTTTTTCAAACGATCCATCTTGCCATATATTAATCCCTTCTCTCGGCGGATAGGAATAACTCAAAATTAGGCCTACTTACAATTTGATGTCTTCTTTCTACTGAAATTGCTCATTCATCACTTCCGGGTCACCAAAATGTTGTGATCAGAAGGCTTTTTTCAATAAATCTGACTTCATCTTGGCAATTATAAACAAAGCAAAAAAAAAAAAAATACACGAGCAAACTTAAATCAACAACTTTTTTTACTTTCCCTCTGACCGTTGCTCAGCAACTACAACAATGCTAAGCTCGCAGGCTCGCACAGTACAGCCAACAACGGCAGCAATAATAAAACAAAGGAAATCATGCAATAAATTCACAACACAGACATACGTGAGTAACTTGTAGCAAATTTTGTTAAAATTTTATTAATTTCGTATGGTTTAAGCCATTTTCATTTTTTTGGGACAGTCATGAGGTTAATAGGATAATAATAATCCCACCCAAAACAATTCATGTAAAATAAGTTGCCAAGACTCACGTGCTCATAATGCTTTCACTGTTAAAAAGATATGAGATCTCATGTAAAGCCAAGCCCTTAACTCGATAAGGCCTAACTCTACAAGCCCTAACTCTAAAAACCCTACATCTTGGTCAAAAAGTGTAGCTTGGCCGTTTCGTGGCTGTCGCACAGATAATCCCATGGAGTTATGTAAAGGATATGGAGTATGCCAAGGCATACTTTTTGACCAAGATAGTAGGATTTTTAGAGTTAGGCATGTAGAGTGAGGTGCTTGGCTTTACATGAAATCTGATAACTTTTTAACAGAAAAAGCGTTATGAGCATCTTCGCAACGTATGTTACATGGAATGTTTTGAGTGGAATGAAATAGTTCCATGAAACGGCCAAGCCATACTTTTTTGACCAAGATTTATAGGATTTTTAGAGTTAGGGCTTGTATAGTTAGGCCTTGTAGAGTTAGGGGTTTGGCTCTACATGAGATCTCATATCTTTTTAACAGTGAAAGCATTATGAGCATGTGAGTCTTGGCAACTTATTTTACATGAAATGTTTTGGGTTGGATAATCTATTACAACTAAATTTGTTTTAAGATTATTTAGAAAATGGATTTTTTTTTCAATACCCTACTTTTCTGTTTTTCTATTGCTCAACTTGTAAATACACGCTGTATGCACTTTTGTAAGAAATCACATTATTACACAGCATTATTTAGGCCGAAGCATTGAGGGTTCGACGTATTTGAGATCTTAATAAAATCGAAAGTAAAAAAGCTAGATAAATGAAACTTAGCGTATTTCAGTAGTATGGTAACTGCATCTTATCCTGAAAATTTGAGCTCTCTAGTATTATCCAGGCCGAAGCTATGAGGGTTCCATAATACATAACCAGACACCCCACCCCCTTTATAAGGGGTTGGAGGGTTAAAGTTACGGATTTCTTAATTTTGTTGTTGTTTGTGTGCTAATCCTAGTCTCCATACCAAATTTCAGCTTTCCAGAACTTCAGGAAGTACCCTAGAGGTTTTGATGATCATGAGTCAGTCAGTGAGTCAGTCAGTGACGGAATCGACATATTTTAGGTATTAATAAAAACCCAAATTATAAAAACTAAGTAAATGAAACTTAGCGTATTTTATTAGTATGCTAACTGCATCTTATCTGAAAATTTGAGCTCTCTATTATTATCCAGGCTATGAGGGTTCGAAAACACGACAAAACGCTTCAAGAAAAGGTACAAAGTGCCCTTCCTGCCTCCGGCTCGTCTTGGCGTGGGCACTGCCATGCCCCCAGATAGGAGAACACTAATTGAAAGTTTACAGGTTTATTTCACAATTAATAAATATATCTTGAGAAATTTCTTCTTATTTTTTACCTTGTGGAGAATTTTTAGAAGCTGTTCCTTTAATGCTGCATCTTTTTTCACATTGTTCCTTTGTATGGAAAAGGTTTTCAGTGCCGTGACATCCGCCATAGATGTAACGCACACATTGATTTTTATCATCTCTGTAGGTAAACCTTGGTTTTTTTGCCAAACAGTACAAACCGTTAGGTGATTTCACAGGTGGTTGATGACAAATCGGATCTAGGCCTACAAATTGAACAAAAGCGATTTTTAATTTTTATCATAATTCACAATCAAAGAAAATAAGAATAAAATATGTTACTATTTTGAAAAAAAAATTAATTAAATTTTTACGTAAAAAACGAACAATTTCTTAATTATTTAGATCCATATAAAAAGTTACTGCGTACGCCTTTCTTTCCTCCTCTTAAACTTAAATTGAAAACTGACACATTTGAATAATTAGTCTTAAAAGTCAATAAAAAGACCAACAAAAACATAGGAATATAAAGGGAAATTAAGTTTTAATTTCCGTATCAGATATATCCGTAATCGGATATAGTTTTTTTCGAAAAGAGTGTCGTTGTAACATGAGGAATTCATTAGAATTAAAAAGACTCCTTGCAATTCCTTAGAACATTATCAGGCTCAAAACAAATAACAGTCGGTCACTGGAAATTTAACCGATGTCCCTGCTCCGCCATGTGCACAACCGTTAAGTATCTCTATTGCAAACGACCAATTAAGTTAATATACCAATTTTTTAAGAAACTATCCCGTTTCCCCTGTATAAGTGCAGGGGGCATTCAGACATTGTAGGCCGTAAACTACACCCTTAGGATTTGTTGGACGGTGTTCATCTTCATTCTTGTTAATAAAATTGGCAATGTTTACCTTAATGGAAGAGGTTAGCAAAATGCCAATCCGCGACATTATCTTTCTCAAAAAAGGGAAAATTGTTAGATGAGAAGCGAATGACACAAATACCCTTGGAAGTTAAATTCCCTTGAATAGTTTCTATTGTATTCCATGTGTCATTTGCTTTTTTTGGTCGTTTTTATTAGATACAACATGTCCGGTTTAATTGTTCCGATTGGATTGTACACGCTTTCATGTTTTCCTTGTGAGGTTCTCCCATGATATAGGTCTCACTTTCTTTGCATTTAGGAGCCTTCTAGTATAATCTCATATCATCTCCTGTTATTTTCTTGTTAATGGTATGCTGGATCGGAACGAAAGTTGGCTGCAATTTGATTTTTATTTACATATGATTTTGTTTGGTTTTTTAAAAATCTAAATTATTTTTGTGTGGTGGTCTTTATACTAATCTTTTGTTTTTAAACTAATAAGCTAACATGTTAAACAAAAGTGCTTCAGGTTTTTTTTTAATTAGTAAAGGAGTAAGTCCATAATGAAAAATAATGTATGCATGAAGAAAGAGGAGTAAAAGTAAGAAAATGAATAAAGAATTCATGAATTCTACAAAGACATAAAAAATATAATATATGATTAGACACAGGTTCCCACTTTTGATAAAGTCGTTAAAGCCAGTTTAAATTAAATAAAGTTTTTTTAACTTATAATAGGAATTTTTTTCTGTATGTTATTATTGTGAATATTTTAGTTTCGTTTCACCTAATAATTCTAATACTCAATGATATAAATAGTATAATTCATATTAAAAATTGTATTTAAAACATTAAAAAATTGCTGTTGTAGATTACATTGTCTTCGAGGACTGTTAGATCCTTTTTGCAGCGATCCCTTATCAATCATAATTACATTGATAAAGAAATTCTATATTTATATACAATTAAACCAATGCGATTTCAAATTATAAGCATGTGATATTAAAATCACTGATAATGTTTTATAGTCTCTGTATTGCAGAATTTTCAAGAGAAGGACTTACAGCAGACGATCCAAGCCGGGTGACATTTTTGTATCCGGGGTCTTTGGGAAGTCAGCAACCTGGCTGGTCCACGGGTGGTGGATAGTGGAAATCCTCGTCTTCACTGTGGGAGGCGAGGCAGTGCTCTGCACCCCGAACCAGACTCCCCCCAATCTAAGGTGTCATGCGGACCCTGCCGATGGATGGATGGCACTGGGGTTAAAGTGTCTTGAACAGTGCGGTGCCTCTGGGAAACCAGGCCGAATCCTGGAGTAAATAAAAAAAGGGGCTCTGACTGTTTATTTACCCCTTTTTTCCCCACCTTGTATAGAAGAAATTAACACTATGACTATGAAGGGCTCTTCTCTTGAAGAGATCTCCAAAAACATCTCTATTCAGGGCACCAACCATGAAGCTAGCTTCCCCGAAACAAAAGAGGAGGGACGGCTTATGGCCAACTCGACGGATTGTCCCTGTTATTTTAAGGCTCTCTCTAACAGCAGGAGGAGGGTGGTTTACCAATGATCCGTATTGCTCAGTTCAATCTGGGTTAGGGGTCTAACGCCCTGGGCAGAATTGCAGGTTCTTCAGAATCAGTTTGATGTTATGTGCGTTCAGGAGCCTTATTGTTTGAGTGATGGCACTGTGCCTATTTTTGGTAAGGGGTCCACCTTGTACTGTGTTAGCGACCGCCTTCCCATTCGTTCCTGCATCGTGGTCAACAACGGGGATTGCCAGGTTCTTATGCTAAGTCAATATTGTTGTAGAGATTTGGTCGCCATCAACATCACAATCGGCAACTATACATTTACCCTAGTTAACATCTACGCACATCAGGAGGGTAATCTTCAGAGCCTCTTGCAAGTCTTGGACAACATTATTGACGAAGCAGTGGGGGTAATCTTTGTTGGGGACTTCAATGCGAGGCATCCTATTTGGGGTAACTGCACTACGGATGCCAGACGAAGGAAGGTCGCGGAGTGGATCCTGCACCGCCAGCTCAACTTACTTAATGATATCGATTCAGAGCCTACCTTTGTTTCTTCCATGGGTAGGAGCTGGATCGATTTGGCAATTACCAGGGATTCATCTGTTTGGGATTGGACCCTTGAGGTTGAGGACCTGGGCAATGACCATCGGCTGATTTCCATCTCCCAGGAGCTTGATGACCCCTTTACCCCCTCCTCCTTTTGTTTGAAGAGAGCCAATTGGCAAAATTTTAAATCTTTTTTACAGAGCGAGCGATCCTCTTTGTTGGAGTGTTTGGAAAGAGAGAATTGTGGAGCTGTGGAGTTTTTGGAAAGAGAGAATCGTGGAGCTGCGGCGGGTTTTTTCCAGGACGCCTGTCTGCGTGCCTGCGACTCTGCAATTCCTCGATCCACTTATGACTTTAAAAGGAATCCCAGACCCAGGTGGTGGAGCCCAGTTTTGCGCACTAAAAGATCTAAGATGAGGGCCCTGAAAAAGAAAATGAATAAGGCCAGAAACCAATTGGAGAGGGATTTCTATGAGGACAGGTGGAGAGAGGCGAGAAGAGATTATCGAGGGGATTTGAGACGGGCCAGGTGGATCACTTGGAGGGACTTCTGCGAGGCGTCAACGGATCGAGATCCGTTCTGCTTGCCAGCTAAGATCATTGGCGGGACGATTCGGCGTCCTCTCGTCCAGCAGACTATTAGGAAACCTGACGGCTCGTGAACTACGTCTGGGGGAGATACTTCGGCTTGTTTTCTTTCTGTTTATTTTCCCCTCGATGATCTCTTTCAGGACCCTATTATTAATAAAGAAATTCGGAACGGATCTGTGAGTGCGTATAACACGGACAACAGGGAGAAATACTTTACTGAACCTGAGCTTGTTGCAGTGATTAACAGTTTGGACTATTCCTCTGCCTCAGGTTTGGACGGGATTCGAACCCGTTCGCTCCCTGTGATCAAAGAGGTTTTAGCCAGCATTTGGGTCAAACTTTTGAACAAATGTTTAGATGAGGGTACCTTTCCCGATGTATGGAAGAAGGCAAGGATTGTTTTTATCCCCAAGGGGGATGGCCGTTTTCGGCCTATATGCCTTCTCCCGGTCGTTGGCAAGGTCCTGGTTAAACTCTGTAGTAATCGACTCATTCATTATTTGGAGGCAAACCATCTTATTTCCGACCATCAATAGGGTTTCAGGAGGGGCCACGGTACCATTGGTGCTATCTCGGATCTGTGCGGATATCTCCGCTGGTGTAGATCGAGGGGGCATCATGCTATCGTGGTCTCATTGGACATCCAGAATGCCTTCAATAATGCCTGGCAATCGGGGATTTTGAATGTGATGAGGAAGAAGGGATGCCCCTCCAATTTGTACAATCTGATTGCTTCCTTTTTGCAGGGTCGAACCCTTTGTTTCGGTTCGGCCAAGGTCACATGCAATAAGGGCTGTCCACAGGGAAGTAATCTGGGCCCCACCCTGTGGATTCTGATAATGGAGGACCTCTTCTCCTCATTCGAGGGTTTTCTTAATAGTCCCCAGGCCAGGGATGCGGTTTTGGTCCAGGCCTATGCTGATGACACAGCCATTGTGATCAACACCCCATCAGCTCATAAAATTAAGAACTTTTGGGATCCCCTGTATGAGATTATTGGAGCATGGGCAAGTAGAAACAAACTTTCCATCAATCCTGCCAAGACTGTGGCCCTGTTCGTTCCCTTCCGTAAACTTAAACGTCTACCAGCAATCAAGATAGAGGGTATTCCAGTCCCCTATTCTGAGAATTTGCTATATCTTGGTTTAACGATTAATTCTAAGCTGACGTGGACAGATCACATTCTTCAGGTTCGCGGAAGGGTTACTAAGAACGCAAGCAGGTTTATTGCCCTTGCTCCAAAGCACGGTGGGATCTCTTCTAAGGTTCTTAAGTTTATGTTTAACACCATTGTTAAGCCTAAGATTATGTATGGGCGGAGATCTGGGGAGAGGATGCACTTAAGGGTAATATCATTAAAGCCCTTAACACCATTAGTAGACCCTTTTTGTTGTTTATTACAAGAACTTACAGAACCGTCTCGAATGATGCTCTTCACGTCCTCAGTAGGGTCCCCCCTCTTTGGATTCAAGCGTATCATCATGCCTTGCATTATAAACGCGTGATCACCCAGGATTATTGTAGCAGAGTCGATTGCGAGCGCTGGGTTCATCCCAATGAAATTTGCCCCATCGAGGTCAAGAGCTGGAGTAATGATCAAGGACCATATGACATGTACATCTTTACTGATGGGTCCAAAATGAACGGGAAGGTAGGATATGCAGCAGTTATCTATAACGAGTCGTGGAACTTTATTAAGATCATTAAGGAACGTCTTCCCGATGATTGTTCGATTTTCCAGGCGGAGCTCTGCGCCCTCAGGAGTGTGGTGTTGTGGGTGGCAGAGTTCTGGACAAATGGCCAGGGTTGCTCTGGTTCCGGACTCCAGCTCTTCCCTGCATTCCATTTCTCATTGTTCTTATGAGAATTGGGATGCTAGGGATGCTTATATTGACCTCGTCGACTTGAATAAACATGGTATCGCCTGCGACCTGTTCTGGGTGAAAGCGCATTCAGGTGTCCCGGGCAATGAGGAAGCGGATCGTGAGGCCAAGTCGGCTACGTTGCTAGACGATGTTTCCGTCCATAGACCCCTTCCTCGTAGCCACTCGAAGCTGTGCATGAAAACTGAGGTCTCAGCCATGTGGCAGAGGGTCTGGAGGTCTTCCACAAAGAGTGATCGGCTGCGTTCTTTTATTAAAGAGGTGAAAGCAACTTATATATACGGAGATTTTTATTTTAATCAGATTTTAACGGGCCATGGAGACTTTAATGCCTATTTGGTTAGGTTTAGGAGAGTGGTTGATGCCAGCTGTAGGTTCTGCCCGCTCCGGGAGGACGAGGATGCAGACCTTGTCTTGTGGCGGTGTTTACATCCCACAAGGCTTGGCCTTAGAGCCAACTTTGAGCGGTTCTTGATCCGCAGTGGTATCTCCGCTCCCTTTGCTAAAGGCGGCCTTTTGGAATTTACTAAAGAATTTCGAAATTATGCCAAAAGGGTGCTCACAATTTAAGTTTTGGTGTTTATATTTGATTCTGGGCGGCGAGACTTTTCGGGCACGAGGTATAATGCAGTGGGTGGACCGCGAACTTGACCATACGTGGTTGGGTAGGTCTTCGACGGCCCTTCCATGGCGGGTGCGGTCCTGCCGTCTGCACCCCCCGGCTAATCGTTGAACCGTCCCGGAATGTTCTCTTCTTTTTTTTTCCCTTTTTGTTTTTCTTCGTGTCTCCATGGCCGATGTTTTAATTTTTTGTTTCTTCTCCATGTTGCATTTTTTCCCTGTCTCCTGCAATATCTCTTTTGCTTCCTCGTTGGTTCCCGAACGGAAAGAATGGATCCGATGCTGAACTTTATTATTGCCAGGGTGAATTATGTTTTAAATCTTTTTTTTAAAACTTTTTGATTGTTTTTAAAAAGGGAGAAGGGTTTTAATTATGTTTAAAGTAATTTTTAATCTTCTGATTTTCTTAGTGTTGTCATTATAAAGATTTTTTTTGTTTTTTGTTTTTGATGTTTGAGACTATTCTGTGTTATAGACATAGATACAGACACAGAAATTTTGGGGGTATGGCCGACACATACACGTATTTTTTCAGTCGCCCGGTAGTGGCGCGAAGCCTCCTTTATCAGTTTAACGGAACACTTTCTTAGTTTTGCTTTTCTCTTGTGTTTGTGTAAATTTAGCATTTAAATTGTGGTTGTTTTTTTTTTTTTTTTTTTGGTTTGTTTGTTTTGTCTTGTTTTTATTGAACTAAAACCCATCATTTTGGGTATATGGGTCACAAATTTGTCTAAAGGCTTTTGCCGAAACTTCTGGAGACTCAAAGTTCTGACTCCGATAGGGAACCTTCAAGGTAACTTACCGTGAGAATACACGGCGCTTTATAATGTGCCAGGATTAGTGGCGCGGAAAGGAAAAAGAGGAAGAGGGTCAAGGCAGCAGCCATGGCTGCCTCTTATGAGACTGCTGGAAGGGGAGCCGGCACAACCGGTGCACAAGGGAAGGGTCATGGAGGTTTTGCCCTGACTGGACAACCAGGAATGGCTGCCAACATGCCCTCACAAGGAGCATCGGGAACTGCTGCACCCTCATGTGGGACGAAGGGGTCTGGCAAAAAACTTGACAGATCCCAAGGAAATACAGCAGCAGAAGCAGGATCTTATTCAAAAAAACAACGGTAACATCAGTCTTGTAGCGCCGGTACAAGTAGCTATGCTGAGGCAATAGCTGCAGATCCTGCTCTTCAAATTGCCATTCGAAAGTCTAATAAGTTTCTATACATCAAACAATCAAATTCTCATGTAGGTCTAAGTGACAAAAAATTTTCATTTATGTGTGAAACTCTAACGGCCAAAAGTATCTGGAAACCCTTCAGACAAGTGGATCGGGCGGATCAGGAGATTTGATGAGTCATCGGAAGCTATAAAAGCGTTGATGAGGGGCTTGTGCGGTGATAATTCTGCGTTCTCGATAAAATGAGTAAGTCAGGCGAGCTCAGTGACTTCGTGATAATCGGATGCCACGGTTGCACAAATCAATTCGTGAAATTGTGCACATGCTGAACGTGTCGAAATCAACCGTGAGTGATGTAATTGTAAAATGGAGATGTCGAGACAGTGAAACGACAGTTGTTCGAATTGGTAGCTCAAGAAAACATTGACTGTACCTGTCGAACCCTAAAGGGAAGCAAAAATCCAAGTCTCCGTTGGGGGTTAGGACGACTGATTACAACACGTATCGGGCGAGATCTAAACTATTTGGGTCTCCACGGCCTTGCTGCCGCTCACAAGCCGAACGTCTCCGCCGTCAATGCGAAGTCTGTTGCAAAGTTGCAGAGCTCATCGCTATTCAATTATTTGGAGAAGTGGAAAAACTTTCTACGGAGTGATGAATCTCGTTTCTGTATCTGGCAGTGTGATGGACACATATGGGTTTGGCGGATGCCCGGCGAATGCTTATTATCCGACTGCATTGTGCCAGCTGTTAAGTTCGGTGGCACCAGCATTATGGTGTGGTGGCGTGTTTCGTGGATCGGCCTGGGTCCCTTAGTTCCTATGAAGAGCAACATGAACACTGTAATGTATCGGCCTTTCTTGACAATGCCGCCCTCGCAACTCAAGGACAATAGTTTGGGGAAGGCCCGTTTCTCTCCCAGCCAGGTTAAAGTCACGCACACATAGCAAAGCTTGTGCGGTCGTGGTTTGATGTCATGGGTATTCCATGACGGGGCCATCTCAGACCCCTGATCTCAACCCGACGAAATAAAACGCATATTACGTACCCACCTACATCGCCCATCTTCCGTGGCCGAACTCACTTAGGTGGCATGGCCGCTTGAATATCAGTTCCTGCAACCACCTATCAAAACCTGGTGGAAAGTCTTGCCAGACTTACACAGGCTGTCACTGATGCAAAAGGGAGACCGACATCATATTAATACGTGTCTCAGGTGCCTCCGCGTCTCGACCTCGGATATTTTTGACCATATAGTGTATAGTATTAATTGTGTTAGCCTATCTTTCTTTTTACTGAAATTCCTACATTATATATTTAGTTAGAGAGCTAAAGATATACTCATCACTAAGTTTTGAGTAATTTTGGTAGTTTATTCTATTTTCAATAAACAATATTGTAACAATAGAAACAAGTAACAATTTTGCGAATTACTAATGTAGCAAAATTTTCGTTGTTGCTGAGCTTTCTTTTTAATCGAAACTAATAGTTCGATATATATATCATTTAAAACTTCATTGTAACAGTAAGAAGAGCAATATATGTTTGATACATCTTTCTATCATGCTCTTATCACGATCACTACAATTGGTAATGATTGAAATAACCTTAATTTAGAATAATTCTTTAAAACCCTTGTTGACTTTTTCTGAAGTTGTTGATAGATATAGAGAGATAATTTTCCTGGCTTTGGAAATTATTAATGGCTTAGCCTAGTAAGTAGATTAACTATTGCTTTAGACCCTCAGTAAATAATTTATTTCATTGTAAATATTAATATTATGTATCTTCAAATATTGTAAATCAGCCATCCATATTATAATTATTCTATTTTTTGTAGATTTCCTTTCTATTAGCTAGCACAATGCTGTTTTTGAGAAACAAAATTTGTGTAAGGACTCCTATTAAAATTAATTAAAATTATATCACTTCTGCGATATATCAGTTACAGAAATAGATAAATTGAAATCGAAATTTTGAAGATCTGTGCTCCATGCATATAATATCATGATGTAGACTATTTATTAGCAAGCCAGCTAATGTGATTGCGACAAAAATCGGTAGCTCATTGCGTTTCTCCTCTCTGTCCGTGTCTGTCCTACCCCAACAACTCCCGGACGGAAGGTCGGATCGACAAACGAGTTCTGAGGTCCCCATTTCACCATTCTGTTCAGAGGACCGATCATAGTAGGACTGGGTTATTTTCCGAGGTCAAAGCCCCTGCAATTTTGGAGCTATTTGGCTTTGCTGTCTTACCAACTCTCGAACAGAATATCAGATCGACAAACGGATTTCATCATCATGTTCAGAAGTCCAAGAAACATAGGAATACGACATATTTTTGTGTCAATGCCCCTCCATGTTTGACATAATAGGCACAGTATTAATTGGATTTCCTAAGTCAGATATGCAACCATCTCATTTACACTGTCAGCGATTGCGGATGGGTAACGTTTCGTACTCATATGCTGAATACTCATATCCTGAATGTTATCGGCTTGAATCCGTGTATCTTTTTTTGTTTTTTATCTTTTCTTAATCTTTTTTTCTCAGATTTTTTTTTCTTGTTTTTCTAACGTTCATTTTTTTTCCCTAACTTTTTTTCATTTTTTCTTTTGTTAATGTACTCTCTTTTTTTGTTATTATTTTTAATATATTTATTGCTACGGAACGCTCTTCAATTTATTATTTAGCACAAAATTATATTCACTTACTTTTTTTTATTTTTTTTATTTCGTAGTACTATGGTTTGAATGCATTTAGTAATATTTAAAATAATATTTACTTAGTGACTTATTACGGATACGAATTACTTGATTGAAATAAAATCCTACATCTGAAATCTTACTTTTTATAAAGAATAATTTTATTTTTATACTATCTATTATATTTATTGTTAGGTGCTAATGTCCGATTTCAAATTTTTCTACGAAACCTATGAAAAATTTTAAATATATTTAAATTCGTATGAACAAAATAAAGTTACTACGAAAGAAAGCGAAAAGTTTGTAGTAGAGAGTGGATGAAAAGTCCTATATCCCTATCAGTATACTTGATTTGGAATGGATTGATGTATCTATTATAAATCGAAAACATCTGTATCCACTCCT
>JAFIDM010045612.1:0-13584 GCA_023159025.1 Thereuonema tuberculata
GGTTCGGTTCTCATGTGGGTTTCGTGATGGTGGACGATCCGCGCTGGGCAGGTTTTCTCGGGGTTCTCCCGTTTCCCCTGCACTTCTCCCACCATACTTTCTCAGTCTTTCTCTCCATCTGTCCTTATTTCCTGTGGGATAGTACAATAGACCTCCGGTCGCAGTGCTTGGCTTCTCTGCCACCCACATTCATTACATAACATAATTTCCAATTAAGATTAACAATATAAGAAACAATATGAACATTTACAATTTGCGTTCTTAAAAATAAGCAAATTAAAGTAATGAACTTACAATTGAGTTGTTTCTCACCAAAGCATGGGATTGTAATCCTGCTTAACAATAACATGCATACTAACGTTATCAATTCACGAGTTTCATATCATCTTTTCAAACAAAGATGAAATGTCTTTCTTTGAGCCAGAAATAATGCCTTCATAGCAAAGCATTTCAGGTAAACCAAACGAGAATTTCTATTTCTATTCTTTTAGGTGAGATTTTTAAACACGAGTAATGAATATGAGACTCTTGATCAAATTTAACTAATTACAAAGTTTCAGGTGAGCTTGATTCTTTTTTTTTTTTTGAAAAATATTTATGGAATAAGAATTTTGATATATGAAAACAATTTCACTTACTTTTAAATAAACAAAATATTTAAAAGTAAGTAAATATTTTTACTTACCTTTACAACAATGTTAGGTTTGATTACGTATGACATTCTAACTATTAAGTTTAATAAGATGGACTTTAAAACTAATAATTAGGCATGGGAAATCTATTTTCACATAGATCCGAGTAAAGGGATTTTGTTTGGTAATTAAATGAATTAGCTAGAAAATATTTCACTTCCATTACGTCAATATTTCATAAGTACCTTTTCCTTAAGTTTATTTACTACTGGATCAAGATTAGGATATTTGCAATTTCTCTACAAAAAATAACTTCATAATTTTATGGGGTTTTTTCCATACCATCTTTATTTTTTACAAAAAATTCCATAGGTATTTTATTCCCAGAAAGATACTAAAGCCTCTATAGAATAATAATTATCAAATAACTTTATTTAATTTAAATTGAATAAATAATTTGTTTTAAAATTTTATTTTTTCTCTATATCTGGTTTCTGTTTTTATTTTAGATAATCTTGGTAGTATTTTTAAAATATTTTTTGTTGATATAAAGGTTCCAGAGACAAAAGAACAAAGAATCATCATCATGGATTTTGTGATTTTAGTAAGGATTTTTTTACAATATTAGTAAGTATAGGAATGATTGAAAACAATATTTTGTTTGTATTTTCTATAATGTAAATCCTCGACCTTAAATACCAATTTTTCTAAGCAAAATCAAGGAAAGAGTTATGCTCATTTTTGCATTTATTTTGAAAAGTCTTAGCTGAAGCCTTATAGGATTTGCACATAAATTAAAGAACACCAAAATCTCTCAGCAAGTTCAGCAACGTTTAAATATATATAAAGCGAAAAAAAGGTTATGGTATCAAAAGATAATTTTGATAATTTATAACTTACTTAAAAAATGCATTTGTAAAACTCAAGCTTATTACAAGTTCTTTTGAATTAGTAATTTTCCATTTCAATTCTACTGTCGTATAAGACTACTAAAGAACTCTCGTAAAAACTGACACTCTTCAACAGAAAAAGTAGTAAATAATAAACTATATTAGGCCTACAGTTTGTGGACAGTATTTTGATGCACTTCAAAAATAACAATAAAAAATAGCTATCAATAATTTTTAATGCATAAACTTGAGAAAAGCTAAGATCATTACAAAAGAAAGAAATTATTACAGATAATTAACCTAAAAGAAGTTGAAAATCTTTATGTTGTTATTAAAAAGAAAAAAATAGTTTTATTATTATTCATCTAATCAGTAACAGATTATTACTTAACTTTTGGTTATTTTATTATTCATAATGAATAAGGATCAATCAATGCAAATAGTTGGCTTGATTTTATTTAATGATAATTTTTTTATTCACTTACAGGTTCTTTTCGTGTTGTTATTTTTTGGCCTCATAGTACCTAGGAGACTTTTGAGGAACCAGCAGCACTAAATGAAGTTCAAAGGGAATATCAATATGAGATACATGCAGAAGAAAGACAACAAGTAAAGTTGAATTATTAATTTCTAAAGCTCGGTGTAACATTATGTTTCGATCGCGAATAAAAATTCTTTAAAATTGCATTATTTGTAAAACTTTCTTAAATAATTGAGCGAAAGAAGGGATTCATGTGATGTGCAGTACTGATAGTTTTTGATAAATCAAACTTAAAAGTTTCAGGATTTTCAGTTAAATCCCAGTGTCGCTTGTAGAATATTCATTCTTTATGATGATAAACAATGAAGCATTTGAGAAACAGAGATATTTCATTTCAGTGTTTTAATCTGAATGTTTCCTGCGGTACAAAATGCGTCGTGAAAGACTGGAGTTTAATTCAGAATAGATCTTACATTTAATATTGAGTAAACTGTTAAACCGCGATGTTGATATATTTTAATGAAGAAGTGAAAATAAAGTTAGTCGGTAGAAATATGGGACCTCCAAGAATCAGTGACTTACCCGGGGGGTGTAAGGGGACTGACCCCCCCCCCCCAACCCAAAACTAAAGAAAGAAGACGTACAGAAAAAAAGAAAGAAAAAACGAAATGAAAACCGTTATTAAAGCACTGACGAATCTGTATTTTATTATTTTGGAAAGTGATCATTGAAGCAATTTATTTTTAAATAGGCCTACATCTGAATGAACTTTTTTACAATATACTTATCCCTCCTCCAATCTTTAATTCTGGGTACGCCACTCCCAAGAATTAAACTAAAAAAACAAAAAAAAAAACATTAAAATTAAATATAGATAATTCATGTGCCATTCTCCGCTTGCTTCAATGAATTTTTCATGCGCTAATAAATAAAGTTCCTAAACGGGATTTGAATCTGGTCCCCCTTCTGAAATTTCCTAGCCTCACCCTGACGTTGTCAGGTAGGGCTTGCCCGTGATCCATAGTTGGTCACAGTCGATGAAAGGAAGAAAAGTTCCTAAAAATATCAACCTTTAAACAGCGTGAAATAGCAATCCTGAGATGTCGCCAAATAAAACACTGGGTCTCAACGTTTCAAAGTGAAAATTAAAATTGTAGTATATTTTTGAACTTTTTAGGAAGATCAGGGCAACTTCGTGAAAAAAAGGAAGAATGTTAAATTATTTTTATAAATTGGCCTAATTGTTTTATTATATCCGCTTGGTTAGCACAGCCACAGATGGTATTAATCTATAAGATCAGACGTTTGTAAATCTCTTAATGTGAATTGATGAGAAACAAGGATTAGATATAGTAATTTAAAATGAAAAATTCGTAATTACAGGTCCATCAGTTTGTAAGCAAAATTATTCTAAAGCAACTAGTACATGTATTCCCGTCAACAATGACGGGATAACAATGTGACGCTTTTAGTTTAGATAGAGTAAACGGCTTTTAGTTGAGATAAACTAAAAAAATGAACATTGAAATTTAAATTTTAATCTAGTAGGTTAAAATTAATGAGTTATTTTCTTTTTTCTCTGGCTCTTCTCTCATTACGCCGCACACACACACACAAAGGAAGTGATAAGAAACGATAATTCGAATATAGTCCCCGTGGCCTAATGGATAAGAGGTCTCATTTCGGAACAAAAGGTTGCAGGTTCGATTCCCGTCGGTAATTTTTCATTGTAGTAATTTTTTCACAGGAAATTAACAATTGCGCCGGACAGACAGACAGAGAGAGAAATAAGAGATTTAGTAATATACATTTCTCCTAGTAATTTGAAAATGTAGTACATTATTATTAAAAAATATCTCTATTGATCTTGATATGTATTATATCGTATTATATGATTGATTTTGAATTATATCGTCAATTCGGAACAGCAAACCAAAAATCAAAAATTGGATATTAAGATTTTGATTATAGCTAAGTTGCCATAATCATAAAAAAAAAATCAAGATCTGTTTATCCCAAGAATTTTTTGAATTACTTTTAAGCTGTCAATCGCAAGATTCTGCTGAATTTGATCTACGTTAGTTTATAAAGGGACCAAATGATGAGAAACCGTCTATGAACAGAAGGGTAGGATTCTTATTAGTGACTAGGCGAATGATTAAAAAATTCCGCTCCAAGCCTTAACTTCCAAGTCAGAACGACAGGAGCAGCAGCCATATTGCCGCGCTCTTTCTCCAACAGACCCTCTTCTATGAAAATAAGCCCGAAAGATCCCAAATAAGATAACTTTTAATATAAGGAGTTTTGTAGGTTAAATCCTAAAGTTCTCAAAAAGAATCAATATTATTTTGTTTCTTTCTTTTTATCTCGACTTCATTTTATTTTTTACTGAGTTGTTGATAAAAGTTGGTCCTACGGAGTATACGTGATAAACTGGATTTAAAACATAGAGTTTCAGGTTTGAATTCGAACGGGATTCCTACCTCCAGCGAACCCTTGGGCTTGCATAGGCCTATCGTGGGGACCCCTTCAACCTTTATATGTCAAAAGAAGAGAAACATCACATTTACATTTATTTAACTTGAGAATATTTTTTTTTTTACATTGTTCACTCACTTCCAAAAGTTAAGCACGGAGCGGTAAAATGCGTAAAAATGGACTGCTTTGATTGACATGAAATGCTGCAAGTAAGTAGCTCCATGTTTATTCATGAAACAAAACAAAGAATTACATACAGAGATAAACAAATTATTGAATTTTCATAAATTATAAAATAATGTCCTATTCGCATCATTAACAAACATTCAAAACAAACAATAAAAACCGACATTAATAGGGTGTGTGAGCATCCCTCACCTGCACACAAAGTTTACAGCGTGTGATCATGCTTGTAATGAGGTGATCAACCTCCGCCATTCAACCACGCGGTGAGTCCACTAATCGCCATTCCTCCTGTAGGATAGTTTCCAAAGCTCTGAGAGTGACTGGAGGTGGGAAATGTCGACGTACAGCACGGCCGAGGGCATCTCAAAGATTTTCAATTGAATTAAGGTCCGGCGAGTAAGCCGGCCACTCCATATGCGCAATCCCCTCACTCTCCAGAAAATCGTCAACGATGGCAGCTCTATGGAACGCGCATTAAAACGTCCATTAAAACGAAAGAAGGACCAACTGCTGCAGCGTACAGTTTCACAATGGGGTCTAGGATTCATCTCGATACCGTACAGCCGTCACAGAACCTTGCCTGTAGATGTGCAGGTCGGTGCGATATCCCAATGAAATCCCAGCCCAGACCATGATGCTTCCACCGCGGAATGCATGATGTTCGGTAATGCTCTGGGACCGGTTGCGTGTGCCTTGTTCCCTCCAGACCCTTACACGTTTATCATCGGGTTGTAGGGCAAATCTGGACTCATCTGTGAACATAACGTTACCCCAATCAGAAATAGTCCAATTCACAGGCTGGCGGCACCACTTTAATCATGCCCCTCCTGATTGGACAGATAAAGGAACACAAACTCGTGGTACCCGGGCATACAGACCATTCATGTGTAGCCTTTGACGAACAGTACTGGCAGATATCGTCTTACCAATGGCCGTTGCAACCCTATATGTCATACGTGTGGAGGTCAATCTTCGATTCCGCTTGGCTACAACAGCAATCTATCGATTATGCACGGGGGTCGTAACCCTTGGACGACCGGCTACAGGTCTTCGGACAAATGTTTGGCTGGTTTCGAATTGTTTCCATAATCGTGAAATGACGGAATGATGAAACATCTGTTATAGACTTTCCTGCTCCAATGCGTCCGACAGCCCGCCAGCGCTCAGAATCTTCCATTCGTCTTCTGGAAGCCATAGAAACATGTCTAGCTTGAAAACAAATCGTACGAATGTTCTAAACAATTTCATCAACATTTATATGCAACTCCTGTAAACCTTCACAATGCCGGCTTCTTATACGATTGCCTGTTTTGCATATTTCTCGACGCGAAACCGTGATTGGCTGTTACCTATATAATTTGCATACTTCCTTCGACCTTTGCTGCAAATTTCAGCTTCTTTAATTTCAGATCTCTTGCGCAAATTAACATTTTTCCTATCCGTGCTTAACTTTTGGAAGTGAGTGTATATAGTATCTAAGAAATTACTCTGGCCTATTAATATGAAATTATTTTCTGGACTTTTTTTTTTCTCTGGGGCTATATGTAAACGCAAGTGTACGCTAAACCGGTTCTCAATGTCCAAATATTGTAATCGCATTGTGGTTGGCATATTTGAGTGGAGGCCACTTCGAATGCCTCATCTAATTCACCGTAGCCTACGTACGTGTTAATCATAAATTAACATAGGCATAAAGCATTTTAGCATTTTTAGATTAGCATTCATATGGACTCTTTTTTTTTATTTTGCGTTTGTATTTTGCATCGGGTCTTGCAAGCTTGGCCAACCATTTCAAGACCACTCGGTATAAATATATTTCAGATTGTAATACAGTAAAATTATCAGTTATGCAAGTATAAAACTGTAAGAAATAATAAAATATTGGACTCCACACTCATCTTTAGTTAACTGTGATATCCCAAAGAACAACCCAAACTATTATAATAAACAAATGATTTTTGTTTTAATTTTAATTAAATATTAATCTAAAATAATTTTCTAAAACTTTCGTTTTAGGTCTCAAACGTAAATAAATTTGGACTCAGTAACTATAACTGCTATGGAGCTAATTTGATTCCCCTCGAGGAATTTTTTCTTCAAAGTTATTTCAAAGCTGTTTCCTGTTTGTACATTTTAATCCTCTTTTCATATATTCTGTCTTTGTTAAATCTTGTTTGATCTAGTGTAAAGACATATTAATAAAATGTTTCAAAGATATAAAGTTGCCCACATTTTCTATACTTTCAGGTTTATAGATAAGCATCTTCCATATCTTTTTTAATATTGGTAGAAAAATTATTTGGTATAGCAACATTATTCTTCACAAAAATACGTAAATTACTCAAATGTAATCGTAAACTGTCTACATCTAAACTTGAAAGCATAAGGTCCATTTTAGAAGTTTGGCAATTGCACAAATTAGATAAAAGCTGAAAACAAATTTTTCAGTTAATTTAAACTGAATGTATAACAAGACAAAAAAACTTAGATATATGAAACTTAGATTCAAGAGTATTTTAGGAATGACTGGACTTAGATAAAAGTAATCACAACATTTCTTCTCAATTTCTTAGCTAAAAAGAATGTGATAAAGAAAAATAAATCAACCGAATTACCTAGTAAAATGAATATAAGTAATATTTAAGTATATATTCTTAATTATTTTCTAATCAATTATAGCTTAGGAGTAGAATTGCTAATTTTTTTAATAAGTCAAAACATTACAGGCAGCCAAATGCAAAATTAAGGAATACAATAGAAAAAAAAATTAAAGAACAAATGTCATGTTCTAAAATAGATATCAACCCTTAAAATTAAATGATTACTAATTCATAATCTCTAATTAACTCAGCCATTCCTTTCAAGCTGTAGTTAAGTCAAATGTTGGAAGGAACCAGTCACAACCACGGGTCAAAGATGCGAGAAGACTGTTAGATATCTTATCGTACATTGTTGGATAACTTCGTTCTCATGGCAACCAGGAATAAAAAATAAGCTCAACAATTAGTAACGAAGACGAGGTCTCTATTATTCTAGAATTCCACTGAAAAATGAGTCTTATTCTCGGACTTTTCAGGACTGTTTCAGATTCAGGAGCCCTTTGGAGGAGGGTGTTTTTTGAGTTTCATCACGTAGTCCTTGTGTTGGCCTAAAAACTTGACATTTAACCTTGATAGACCTACTTATTTAATGCCAATATAGGTAGATAGAAAGTTGTCGTTGTCTCATAGGAGAGGCAAAGATATAAATCTCCGACGCTTCCCTTACCAGCAGGGACTAATTTTAATTGTGTGTCCCAACGCTTCTCCCTATCCTGCCTTAAGCCTCGGAAAGTGGTTACGGGGAGCTGGAGGCTCAGAGTTCAGTTTCCAGCGGAGGACAGGCGATCTTTTTTCCTTGGTGTCTCTCCTCCAGACAGGATTAACCCAACCCCCTGTAAAATGGGGAACAGGTTTTTTTTGTCGGGGTTAAATATGGTCGGGAAGAAGAATCTCGACCATCGGGAAAAAGAATCGTAGGGAGCTACGCCTCCAAAATCCTAAATGGACCTGCATTGCCTATAAACTATGATACTTTTTTGATGATCTTGAGGGACCGTCAGGAGGGGTAAAACTCCGGAAAATAGCCTGTGGATTGAACCTGATGATGCAGATCGCAGAATCCAATATCTACAGCAACCGGATCTACATAATGTTAATGTATCTTAATACAATATCTTGTTTCTTAATATTTTAGCTTCATTACCTTTTGCTTCGTGTAGCTTCAATTCTATAATTTATTTTTAACCGATATACAGAATTGGAGACATTGAAACATCTGGGATGGAATCTGCCAATTCCTGAAAATTAGGGCAACGCTCCACTTCCTTTCCATTTAAACTTAGAATTTGTTTTCTATAGTCAAGTGTGAAAGTTGTGAAAATTCTTATAAATTCTTAAATTTCCAAAATAAGATGCGTGTTTAGTCAAAGTCAGTAAATCAGATACATTCTATCCGTTCTCTAAAACTTGACTTTACTTTTATAAGAAAACTTGTCGGGTACCGTTCTTCGCTCCGGAACCCTTGCAAATATAGCATTCAAAAAACAAACTTTCTTTAGGCCTATGTAGGAAATTAATGTTGAGATCGTCGGAGAATATACGACTTCCCAGCCCGTTGTGACTTCTCCGGAAAACTCAGATGTATTGCAGGTTGGAGTCACACATCAAAAATTTAAAGCAAAAAATTATATTTTTATAAGAAAAAAATGCTTGCAAGAAACGTTTGTGAATGACTGATGTATCGTTCGATAGAACTTTCAAATACCAACATTTTCTCAATATAATGTTCTCTTCCAACTTTTATACTTTCCTTTTAAATTGAGATAAAGTCAAAATTTGACCATTTAAAAAGGCCACATCTTGGAAAATAAAAAAGTTTTTCGAAAGATTTTTTTAGCATTTTCTTTGTCGTAAAAAGATCTACATTTTATCCATTTGCATGACCAATCTATCTCTTATAGTTTGGTCACAAAATTGGAAAAATTTAAAGTATGACAGAATGACAGACAGAATAACATCTTTATAATACACTCAATACCAAAAAAAAAAACGACACCTAGGAGTTGTCCGATTGTAATGAAATTTCGTATGCAAAGACATTGGGACCGCCCATGCAAATGATTAAACTTTGGTGACCAATGAATGAATAGCGAGTGCTACAGCGCATCGGAACTGCGCACTCAGCAGCTGTATATAAGAAGCGATTCTCAATCTGATTTCTGTTGCATTGCGAGTTAGGATACCTTTCAACGACTGAAAAAATGCCTCGCCGCAGGATTCGAGCTCATTACGTGCAACTGTCAGAGTTTGAAAGAGGTCGTATCATTGAATTGAAAGAGGCAGGTTGGGCAAATTGGAGAATTGCTCGTTATATGGGTCGAAGTGATGCAGCGATTTGAAGATGCTGACAGGAAACGTGGACAATGGCAGATTTCAGCATCATAAAGGTAGCGGTCGACCTAGGGCCACAGCAGAGCGGGAGGATAAAGTGATTTGCAGATCAGCTGTCACTGCGCCTGAATCATCGTTATCAACCATCAGACGTGCGACCCGCACACGAGTGTCCACCATGACCATTCACAGACGGCTGAGAGAGCGACATCTACGCTCGTACCGACCGCTACGCCACCTGCCACTCACGTCTGCACACCGTCGGGACAGATTACAGTGGTGCTTGGCTCGATCCGGTTCGAATGATGCTCAGTGGGGACGTATAGTGTTTAGCGACGAATCCCGCTTCCAATTGTGTCCTGACGATCGTCGCAGACGTGTCTGGAGACGCCCAGGGCAGCGTGCCGATCCTGCTTTCACTACTGCACGCTACACTGGCCCTCAACCAGGAATTACGGTCTGGGGTGCCATTTCCCTTGATAGCCGGATCCCTTTGGTCGTCATTAGCGGCACACTTACAGCACAGCGGTACGTCAACGACATTCTGAGACCTGTTTTGCTACCCTTCCTTTTGCAGTACCCTGGCCCTATTTTTCAGCAAGATAATGCCAGACCACATACGGCACGTGTTGCTATGACCTGTCTTGCAGCTTGTGAAACACTTCCTTGGCTAGCCAGATTCCCAGATTTCTCTCCAATCGAGCATCTCTGGGATATGATGGGAATGCGGCTGCATCCACCAGGGAATGTGGATGACCTAGCCCGACAATTGGAGCAAATTTGGCAAGAAATACCGCAGGAGACCATCAGGGAGTTTTATCACACTATGCCACGTCGTGTGGCAGCTTGCATTCAGGGTAGAGGTGGGTCAACACCTTATTGAGCTCGTTACTTTGTAACTCTGTAACTCTGAAATAAATCATTCAATTTGTCTGAAATTTTAATCATTTTCTATTCTGTACATAATCTTCCTCTCCACCAATTTTTGTCTCCATCGGACAACTCCTTCTAGGTGCATCGTTTTTTTTTTTTTGTTAATGAGTGTATATAATAAGGAAATCTTAAGACTTGACACTTTCTGTTAAACCCCTTTTACAACAATTTAATCGTAATATTTCTTCTTCTTTGGGCAAGAAGGCTTCATAAGACGACTGAAGACAGGAAAAGTATACGCCTCTTTCTCCAAAATTCGTATTACATTAAGAATTTCAATTTAAATAATAAACAGTAACAAGTCTTCTGTGAAATTATTATTTAAATTGAAATTCTTTATGTAATACGAATTTTGGAGGAAGAGGGATACATTTTTCCTGTCCTCATTCGTGTGATGAAGTCTTCTTGCCGAAAGAAGACGAAATATTACGATAAAATTCTTGTAAAAGGAGTTTATCAGAATGTGTCATTTCTTTGATATGATGATTATAGAGTCTTTCGAAAATTTTAAGACTTGTTGAGGTCGGTTTTGACACGATACTCCTTAAATAAAAAGAATTTTCCAAAAGTTAAAAAGGATTCATTTACTAATATTCCTAAAATATTTTAATGTGAGGTTTGAAAATAATGTGAGGCTTGGTGTGAAGAGAGAAGAAATGTGGAAAATTTAACTTCGGACAGATATTAATTTTAAGGATATTATAGTATTTATAATTTAAGTTATTGCACGGAAAGATTAATTTTCAAATAAAGGAGAAATTTCTTACAAGAGAACATTGGGAATATAAGGAAGAAACATTCGGTACTACGAAACTGTTTTCATACTTTTTTTAATGGACTAGCATGTGTTAATAATTCTAGTTTGACAGTAAATTTGGAATTGAATAACAATTTGAATATTCCTTTAATTTATGATATTTTAAGCTATTTAAAATTTAAATCTATTGTAAATGATAAAAAGAGATTATTTAAAACAACAATTTAAAAAAACAAAAACAAATATTAATTAAATACTTTATTTTTTGCTTTTTGTCTCGAGATCTACAGTAGTTACAAAGTCTGTATATTCTTTGTACATACTACAAAGTAGCTGTGTTTAATTGAGAAGCTTGGATTGAGAAAACAAAATTGCATTACAGTAAAGATTTATAGACTATATACTGCTGTTTGTAAAAAATGCAACACCATGAAGCAATCATCAGAATTAAATGAAATTTGCAGTAATTATAGGATGTTATGCAAAATAGTAAAGTTTCAGAGAAACCGAGGATGCGTGGCGTGCGCAGCGCCCTCTGAACTGATGCTGAAAGCGTATAATAGATGGCTGTAGCGGAACGTTTACAATAGTTAATGATTATTTGTTAGTGGCGAACGTTTAGTGAGACCCAAGTATGCCTCCACGACTTAGTTAAGAAATTAGAACGAAAGGTTACAAAATTTGTCATAGAAAAGCATTGGAAACAAAATAATTTATTCATAACATTGCTTTTTACTCTGTTTATTTAGTATTTCCGGATGTTTTGAAAAATTAATAAATCAACGTTGATACAATTAATCGACTTATACAACGTAAGTAAATAACGCAAATTTAATTAATTTAATAGAAACTTTCTACTGTTTATATTTAGCAGATAGTATAATTTAAAAATAAACGTAATGTTTTCGGTTGTGGTGTTTCCACGAATAAAATAAAAATAAAAAAAAAATAAAAATAAAAATTAATAAAAAAAATATAAAAAGAAAGAGAAGTATAATATTTAAGGAATAAAATTTTCAAGAAAGTAAGTTTTGAGCTCTTTTTTTAAGGAACAGTAGAAATGAAATATCGTGTGAATTTTACAAGAGTAGTTTAAAAAGTTAATAAATTTCATTTCGTGAACCACACGGATCATTTACTAATTTATTTATGTAAATAATAAAATTAAAAGATAATAAATAATGAAATTCTTCCCATCCCTTTGCTACCCTAAATAAAATAAAAAATAAGAAAATAGCTTCAGGAGTCCTTGCATTATGGACATTATTTTAATTTTCATATTAACAAAAATAAAGTTAAGGAAAACATAGATCATAAAAAAAATACGAAATGAGATATGGCAGAAAATAAAGAATGTAATTTTATAATTATGTTTGAGTTTTAATTCAATACATATACTTTCCAGTGACATTTTATTATATTTTATTGTTTTCTATGATTTTTAATAGAAGAAAAGATATAGAAAGATACAAGAAATATGAAACGATACTATAATATATAAAACTTAAGTAGACATCCGTTGCTAATATAAAAAATTACCAAACCGAAGCAGATGCTTCCGAAAGTGAAAAAATTAAAATTAAATGAAATAGAATTAGTTTTATAGATTTAATCCTAACAGTTTTTAAATCATTTTTTTTTCTTTATACCCATTCACAGTTTAGAAGAAAGAGTAACTCGCTTTGTACCATTAACAATACTTAATATTGATTACATAGTATATTTATGAATATAAAAAAAAGCACGACACTTTTCATAACCACTCTGAATTGTAATAAACTGTAATTTTATAATAATACACATTCTCTGATTTAGCTGTTTCGTTATCAGAATTCTACGGCAATATATAATATATATATAATATTTGCAATGAAAATATTTCGCTCAGATGAAGCTTTCAGTTCGTAGATGATCACATTACATTTCGGCTCGGCTAATGTGACCCATCAGGCAAAAAAAGCATTCTTTGAATAGTATTATAATGAGATTGCAGTTAAAGTTATATTATAGACAAATATATTATGTATTATAATATTAAAAGAGAAATATATTTCAACATTTAATTTTTAGTTTATTTCTTTTATTTTTCTTACTGCTTAAATTTTTAAATGTTTCAGATGAGGTATTTATTTATTATAGGCTTTTGATTGTAACATACTTAGAGATACTGTCAGACCTCGTCAATAACTTGTCGACTACAATAAATTTGTAAATATTTTGATAAAATTAGGAAAAATTCATTCTTTGAAACTAATGAGTTAATTAATATTGATTATTCTATTCTTATCTTAAAATG
>JAFIDM010045614.1:0-13583 GCA_023159025.1 Thereuonema tuberculata
AGCATGTTAAATGTTTTGTTCGTTTTATTTTGTTTAGAAGTTAGAAGATCATGACAGGTGGGAACAAAAAGTTTTGAAAATTTAAAAATATATTGTTTTCCATTTATTTTTTGTATATAATTTGATGACAGCTATACCGCTTAAGAAGGTACAGTACAGCTATAACTGAATTTTTAACTTCATTGATATATTAAACAACTTAAGAATTTGAAACCTGTACTCAATTATCAATGATTTTTTCATTACTTTTTTGAAAGCGGTCCTTTAATTTTAAATTATCTAAATAAAATAAGAGCTGTCCTGAAGTACCTATAAAAAACAAACAAAGGACTTAGAAGGAAAAAAAAGTTTTCTGTAGAGTTTTCTCTATTATGCTGGGCGAACACGCAGCAATATGCGGCAATATTGCTGGACAATATTGCTCATTTTTATTGCTGACAACCGTTTCCAGCAATAAAAATGAACAATATTGCCCATTTCGTATTGTCGGAAAAAAAGGAGCAATTTTAGTTGTAAGACAATATTGCTGGTTCGCCAGCGAATCACATGAACGGATGAAATCACGTGACAATGGTGACGTAGAAGGAAGGCGGGACTTTGAAAATCGGAAACTAACTCACTCACTCCGACCATTTTTTTTGAGAAAGAAGGCTTAAAATCAGCAAAATAGGTCGGCCCAAAAAAGATAATTCAAACAACAACATTTTGTCAATTGATAATGAAAGAATCTTAATTGATTTCTACCGCGGTAAGGCGTTTAATATAGATCGATTCTGTACGTTCGTAACACGTTTAGGCTTAACCGCAAGTACGCTTACATTAAAGGAGAAAGCCATATACCCAACTGAATGGGTCTTAGCAGGAACGCAGTACCCGCCGTGGGACGGGAAAGGCAGAAGAAGCGGGGAAACCAAAGAATCCCCGAGGGCAGGAGGGGCCAGCCTGGAAAAACCAGGAGGCCGACAGGAGAGCGTCGATGGCGATCGCATGGAAGGAAGTCACTGGGAACAAGTGAGAAGATTCATCATTTGACTCGGTTGCCTCAGAATCCGGAACCAGAACAGGGACAAACAGGATAACATAAAAAAAAAAAAAAAAAAAAGGGAGAGGTGGGAAGTCAGATCACCTCAGAAGAGGTGCGAAAAGAAATCGCTTCCCCTCAAAAAAAACAAAAAAAAAAAAAAAAAAACCAAAAAAGGGGAAGTCACCGAGAGCCGCAATAGCAAACGAATTAAGAGCGTAGTAGACGTTGAAGATCCGATGGTCGTTGCAGGGGACAGGGAGGCCGTTGGAGAGCAAGGCTCGCTCGAGAAAGAACCGATGTCTCTGCCTATTAGTACTGTTACAGTGCCACAAAACGTGATCGGCCGTCTCTGGAGTGTCCTGGTCACAGTGTTCGCAAAGAGGGTCATCAGCCAAGGTGTGCCGGAAGAGGTAGGACTTGAGATTGCCGTGTCCAGTGATGAGTTGATTTGTAAATTTGTTGCAGAGAAGGCGCCCAGTGGAGATCTGGGGAAGAAAGTTGAAAGCAGGACGACCCTTCTCCGAAAATCTCCAGTGGTTCTGCCAGATTGTGATTTGCTGGTCTTTCTTCATTTGAGTCGAGTGAGATCGGGGAAGGGGAATGTAGTCGGTGATGTCCAGAAGTTGAGTGGCCTCTTTAGCGGCCTCGTCAGCCAGTTCATTTCCAGTGGTGCCGACGTGGGCCTTGGTCCAGTGTAGAGAGATGGAATGTCCATTATGGTGATTGGCATCCAGAAGCTGGCGGTGAATGTCACTGATGAGCACCGTTCGGTGGTTGACACCTGCCACGGCTGTCAGGGCCGAAAGGGAATCGGAGACAATGGCAGCGCAGGTGCCGCCAGTCCCAGGTCTGGAGGTAAGCCAGGCGGTGGCCCTGGAGATGGCCATTGCCTCTGCCTGAAAAACGGTGGCCTCGTTGGGGAGTCTGTGTTTAAACGTGTGTAGGGTGAAATTGTCCTCGGAGGGACGGATGACGATTGCATAGCCGGTTCTGTCCTCCATCTTGGAGCCGTCGGTGTAGACGATCTAGTCATACCGATCCATGGGCAGGGTATCCTGCCAGTTGGTGACGGCAAAGGAGTGGAGATTCGCAGGATGTGTAGTTTGGTCAGCGGGAACCTTCTGCTCATAACGTTGAGTGCGGATCCTTTGGAAGTGATGGACAGCTGTCTGCGCCTGGATCCAAAGGGGGACTGTGCCACTGAGCACTGCCAGGGTGTCGTTGGCAGTAGTTCTGTAGGATCGGCAAAGAGCGAGAAGGAAAGGACGTGCGAGGGCATCGAGACTGCTCTTGATCCTTTTGCGGTAGGCAGCATGACCCCAAATCTCAGCGCCATACAGTGCCATGGGACATATGACAGTTGTGAAAAGCAATTTACGAGCTTTGGTGGTGATACCACTGGTCTTAGGCGCAAAAGTTGCCAGGCGGCTGGCCACCAGAGTCGTTTTACTGCGAATATCTTTGACATGATATAGCCAGTCTAAGTTTTTGTGGATGGTGATGCCGAGGTATTTAATCGTATCCTGAAGTCTAATATTATTGTTCTGAATTTTGAAGATTGGGGGTCTTGTGGTGGGACGCCATGGGAAGAGAATCGCTGTGGTTTTGGCAGTGTTGATAGTGAGGCGATTACGGACAGCCCAGCTGTCCACCACCTGCCATATGTCCTTCCACAGTCTCTCGAGAAGTGCACGGGAGGAGGCGTTGAACAGGATGACCGTGTCGTCGGCGTACGCTTGCAGCTTAATAAGGCGTTCCAGCTCAAGATTGCGACAAAGCTGCCTCCAGGAGTCAAAGAGGTCCTCCATGACGAGATTCCAAAGACCAGGACCAAGAACACTACCCTGAGGGGTGCCCCTAGTCATGGGTTTGGAAGTGTTGCCGAGAGCGACCTGCCGATCATGAAGAAAGTTCCTTATAATTCGATACAGATTGTCGGGGCATTGGCGTCTCCGAAGCATACTGGTGATGGTGAAGTGGTCCGCTGTGTTGAAGGCATTGGCAATATCGATCGAAACCATCACCGTACTGCGGTGAGCCGTTTTTGCAGTCTGAATGTAATCAACGATTTGCTGCACGGCAGCGATCGTGCTCCTGCCCCTCCTGAAGCCAAATTGCTGGTCGTCAAGCAGGTGTTTGGATTCTAGGTGAAAGGCAAGCCGTTGGGAGCAGAGACGATCCAAGACCTTACCGATGACCGGCAGGAGGCAGATAGGTCGTTGTTTTCCGGCGCCTTTGGGGATGAGGACGACGGTAGCCATTTTCCAGATGGCTGGGAAGATCCCTTCAGTAAGACACTTATTAAGTAACTGAAGCCATATGTCACCAATGGCCGAAAGGACATAAGGAAGAGCAGTAGTAGGGAACATGTCGGGACCCGGTGCGGAGCGCATATTCGCAGACATAACAGCATTCCTGAGTTCCGTGGGAGAAAAGGCAGCGTCATCCTCAGCATCAGTAGGAACCAGATCCTGAGTTTGCTGGTCAGCGAAGGTAAAGGGATCGATGTCACTATCGGGGAAGTAATTGTCCAGAATAAGTTTGGCGGTTTCGCTCTCGCTGCAGGTCCATGTGCCGTCGTCCCTACAGATCGGACTGAGCGAGAAGCTAGTCTTTTTCTTCCCTTTGAGAAGTTTCACAGCGTGTCCAAAGGGGTCAGTGCTGGAGGCTTCCTCGCAGAAGGTGAGCCAGGAGGTCCATTTGGCATGTCCCATCTCACGTCTGTAAGCGGCGCGCCTGTCCCTCCAACAGCTGCGGAGGTGCTCCTCCTGGTTAGGATCGTTGTTGTGTCTGAGATTAGATTTAGCTGTCCTCATGGCAGCTCTGAGATGTCTCAGGCGTTCATTCCACCAGGGGGGACCCCTGCGGATTTTACTAGGAGCTCCTTTTTTAGGGATATGGGCAATGCAAGCTTCCAAGCAAATGTCTTGCATAACCCTGGCAGCCGAATCACAGGAGAGGGACTCCACAGCGTTTCGATAGCTCCCATTTTATTCGCAAATAAATTGTATAAATAAAACCGATGTCGTACAATTGCTGGGAATATTGTCCCCAGTGCACCTATGCTCTGCTCGTGTGGTGTGTTTATAAGGCGTTCTCACTGAGTGTGTAATGACTAGGGCTCCCTAGTGAAACACGAAGCGCCGTAACCATCATTATTCAGGGCAATACTCGTTTAAGAAAAACTATGTGTTCCCGCTTGATATACTCTACTATACTATATATAGTTCTCTGCCAAGGGCAGGTCCTTCACTGCAAACCCAGCATTCTCCAATCTTTCCTATTTTCTGCCTTCCTCTTGGTCTCCACATAAGATCCATTTACCGTAATGTTGTCGATCATCTTAAATCTTCTTCTGCCTCGAACTTTTTTACCGTTCACCATTCCTTCCAGTGCATCCTTCATTAGGGAGTTTCTTCTCAGCCAGTGACCCAACCAGTTTCTTTTTCTCTTCCTGATCAGTTTCAGCATTATTCTTTCTTCACCCACTCTTTCTAGCACAGCTTCATTTCTTATTTTGTCTGTCCATTTCACATGCTCCATTCTTCTCCATATCCACATTTCAAATGCTTCTAGTCGTTTCTCTTCACTGCGTCGTTATGTCCATGTTTCTGCCCCATACAATGCCACACTCCACACAAAGCACTTCACTAGTCTCTTCCTTAGTTCTTTTTCCAGAGGTCCGCAGAAGATGCTCCTTTTCCTATTAAAAGCCTCCTTTGCTATTGCTATCCTCCTCTTGACTTCTTGGCAGCAGTTCATATCACTACTTATAGTACATCCTAAGTATTTAAAGTTGTTCACTTGTTCCAATGTCTCATTCCGAATACTTATATTTATCTTCTTTGTCTTTCTTCCGATAACCATAGTCTTTGTCTTGTTTACATTTATCTTCATTCCATATTGTTCACAGCTGTCATTCAGCTGCAGTAGCATATCCCTTAGTATCATCTCCTCTTCTACTAACAGTGCCATATCATCAGCAAATCTTATGCACTTTATTCTTCTTCCTCCTACTATCACCCCTCCCATGTTCTGAAAACAATTCTTCACTAACTCCTCTAAGTAGATGTTGAACAGCGTAGGTGATAGAGGGCATCCTTGTCGCACCCCTCTCCCTATTCTACTTCCCTCTGACAATTTTTCTCCTATCCTGACTTTGACTCGTTGTTTCATATAAAGATTAGTTATTAGCCTTCTCTCTTTCCAATCCACGCCATTTTTCTTCAAACTGGCAATATCAATAAGCAATAAAAATGAGCAATATTGTCCAGCAATATTGCCGCATTTTGCTGCGTGTTCGCCCAGCATTATAACGCTATACTAGCTAATTGATCAACAATAAATCAATAGAATCGAGTTGTATCTGTACAAATTAAAAAACTTGGGTTATTTCCTTTTGTGTGTGTGTGTGTGTGTGTGTGTGTGTGTGTGTTGAGAGACATATGCTTTTAAAACATACGTCTACAGTTAAACTTAAGCAAACAAAAATAAGAGGAAATAAGCAACAAAAATAAAAAGCGATAAAAACCTATTCGGGTACTTGGTAATTTACGTTTGTAAGTAAAAACTTGCTTTGAACTAAAACAAACTACATAACATAAGAATCAACTTTAATTGAATCTTTGGTATTGGTTTTAGCTCTTATACTTAATCCCAAAACTGTTTTCTCTTCTTACTTTATAAAGAGAAACTTCCTATAAACACGTACCAGATAACATCAACAAGGAGAGTGGAATTTACTTCTTTTTACACAAAAAAAATGGCTCAACGCCAGAATTGAACTTAAGTTTCTAAAAGTTTGACCTTAAAAGGAACTTTATTTTTATAACTTGTTAAGTACTAAATAAATCTTTTGATGTACTGTAGGAAGTTTTGATAACTTTTCTTAACGAAGGAAGTAAAGAGATTATTAACTGTATTTTTCTAATGCACTTATATGTATTAGTTTCCTTTATAACGATATCCGTAAGAGATTTCGTAACGATTTGTCTCGGCTTTGCGTAATCTTCTTCTGAATTATTAAAAAACAAGGGAGGGAAAGCGATTAGAAAACCAATCACAATGCTTCGCAATATCTTCTGATAAGAAAATATCATTGATATTGCTTTAAATTCCATATTATTATAAATGTGATTGTTGCGAATGCAAAATGCGCAATTGTTACTGTGATTGTTGCGATTGTTGTAGAGCTGCATTATAAATATTATTGTTGCGAATGTAAAAGACGCAATTGTTGCGATTGTTGGGATTGTTGTGCTTAATGATAATTTAATGATATTTTAATGATATTTTAGCGATTCTAACCTATGTGTGACAGAGAAAACGGGAATATAAGTCTGCTGATCTTATCAGAAGACTAAAATGCGTGCGCGGAAGCGTTGCCAGGCAACAGGAGTATTGTTGCATGGTCACTCATCAGAATACTTTTACATAAGGAAAATATTTCAAAATGTAAAACCAAAAACATTGCTCAGTAGAACCTCATTATAACGGACCCTATTATAACGGACGTTGCTTATAACGGACAGTTTTGAAAAAAATTGGCAGCCTACAATTAAGGTGAGCGAATTGAAAGACCATTTAAATTTTGTTATTCAATATGTTGAACAATCGGCAAATGAAAATGTGTTTGCATATTACGAACACTTACGGCACTTCCGTCAGTAAGCAGCAAACAAACCCTTCAGTAACTGAAGAAATAAGCAGCAAACAAACCCTACAGAAAACAAATTATTTTTTCAAACCAATGAATGTAAGCAATCAACATTAACCAGGACCTTGTTGTTCTAAAAATTAATGCAGTGTATACGTACACATCTTTTTCAATTCAACCTACTATTTTGAAGGCTGTTTTTTATTTGTTATATAATAAACACTTTTTATAGCTAACTATTGTACTTTAATTGATGTAAACCCTGCTGCATTACACCCCTTTAAGAATTATTTGTTATAAACCGGACAACCTTCAGCTCCTATTAGTCCGTTATAACGAGGTTCGACTGTATATAGAGAAATTGTTTAGAATTGTAAATATTGTATTGCATGTATTTATTAGAATGCAAACTTTAATATATTTTTCGTTTTAGTTGTAAGTTTTAGTTTGTAGTTTATTTGATGTGTGTTTTGTTTTTTAGTCAATAGATTGTTGATTCCATTCATTAACTGTAATCACATCATACTATACATATATTATTTTTGACTACAATACATTATATTTATAACATTTTTTTAATTCTCCCAAAAAATTATTGTCAACAGCGACCACTTCAGTATCCCAAGCGCTTTTGTTTTTGAATTAAAATTAAGTTACTTTAACATTTTCTGGATGTAGTTTTAATGAAACAGTCAATACTCAATTCCTACGAGCTTCATTAAGTCCCAGTACTTTGGTGATCTCAAAGCTTTTGTATTTTAAAAGCCAACTTATGGATAGTAAAAAGATTAAATTCCTATATTTAAATGTCTTTTCACACTAAGCAGGTCATACTCGAGTAATGGGATATTTTAACTTGATTGAACTATATTTTCATATTGATTCATCTCTTTAGGGAGACATCCAAAATTAGATAAATCTAGCGAAATTAATTACCGGTACGTGAAAAGAAAAAATTCTATTGATATAATAATTTTTAAACAGAATAATAATAAAAATCTTATTGTAAAAGTCAGGAACTAAATACTTATGATATTTACTTGTTATTGACGCCTGTTTAAGTTTCCTGTGATTCTTACATGTTCTCTATCTATCCATTTTGGAAAAAAACAAAAATATGAGCTTTTCTCGGGTAATCATATTAATGATATTATTATAATATAAAAAAAGAAATTGTCTCAAAAAGAAATTAAAAGCTAGGAACCCAAGAAAACAAAAACAAACAAACAAAACAAAACACAGAAATAAGCTAAAAGAATTTATAAAATGATTGTAAATTAATTTCAGAGTCTGATCATTAATAAAACGTGTATATATTGCTTTCATATAAGATCTAGTCGATAACATGTTGTTATTTCGCACATATTTAAGGAGCACTACTACATTTGTGGTTACTCTTGCCTAACGGCACTAAGTTTGAAATACTTACAAATGAGTTAAAATAGAAACATTCTGTGGATCTTACTGTGCATAAATTTGAAAGTTGACTTAATACAGTAAATATTTTTACAAAATTATTCATTATTCGTAACTCAGAAAACTGTTCTCATTGCCTTAAAATTAATAACTAAAAAAAAAAAACCTAAATAATTCATTATGCAAATCCTCAAACATTAGCCAAGGTAAACATTAGTTTGAATCATATTCAAAGTGGTCTTATTAATAATAAAATACAGGTGTTTGCCCATTCCCAGCAATCCGAGCCTATGATCTTCTATCTTATGTATGTTCCTCGAATTCAAAAAGTGTTTGACGACGCAAGTTGGAAGCGAAGTCTAAAAGACATCAGGCGCCCGTCGTCGTTCTTGGCTGTATTTGTTTCGTCCTGATGCCATTTACGGACAGAGTGCGAGTCTCTCATTCGGCGATAAAATCGGGATAAGGGGATACGTCTTCCCAAGAGTTTACGGCAGCATCGTTTCAATGGAACATCAGGAAAGACATCACAGGTTGTTTACTATAAATCAAGACATGCTTCCACCCCCACTCCTGCTTCGAAAACTTCTTTCAGAAAAAAAAAACAAAAAAAAAATTTTTGTTTCGTTGTATCTTTCGGGATAGAAAGTACCAGACGAAGAATCCATTGCAGCATTTTTTTTCTGTTTATATCTATGAAATCCACAAATTTATGTTAAAGGGGAAGAGTTGGGCATGGTTTATTATCTTGTTTATCCGAAAAATTCAAAATAAAAGTAAATGTTTATTCGGCATTCGTAAATTATGCAGTTCCGCTGGATGTTTTCTCAATAAACTTGTGTTATTGCACTTTAGAAAGAATAGAGCTGTAAGAATCACTTTGCAAACTAAATAAAGACTGTTTTTCTTGGAAACACTGTCGTATAGAATTTTATTGATAAGACACTGAAGAGACAAAATGCAATAGTGATCAAAATTGAAGCATTTTTTTCCTTCTAGATATTTTCCACTTTCTGCGAGACTAATAATTCAGGGACTGTTTTAATTCACTCATCATCTTGAGTCAATAAATCTTTCCCATGAACTCAAGTTTGTCCAAGTTTGAGATGAATGTTTGTTTTAGTATTTTTTTCTGCTGTAAAATCGAGTTGTAGTTGTTATTTACTGAGCCATATTCGAGTTCTTTAAAAGATATATTTAAAGAAACTTGAAGAATATGGTAATTTTTTATCGAATAACATACATAATTTATAGTTTGCAAATACTGTATCGTATCTTTTTGATTTTGGCATTTTCATATTTTTTGGAATTAATCAGCACAAGACTTTCCTATTGTTGGAAGTCATTGATAGTTTAATGTACAATTTTAAAAGCAATTAATTTTTCCTTCAGTATAAGTATGTGCATTTTTTTGAATAACAATGTTCTATTTCCGAGAGAAAACTCTCAATGCATGTCTGGAAATTCCTTTACATTCCCCAAAAGTGACAGTTTACGTCAAATACATTTTTGGACGTTTTCTTAGAAGAACATGGAGGCGCAAGTCCTACTCCATGTTCAGTTATTGGCAATCGATAAGCATCATTACTAACCACTTCAGCGTTTCCAGCGCTCCAACTACGTCAGTGTCTTCATTCAACAGTGTTCATGCAAGATGATGCCCCTCTACGCATCGGCAATTATATTAAACAGGTGCTGTTTAACAATCGTTTCACTGATGACCGCGTCATCAGCCGGCACTTCAGTAAGACGCTCACCGAATCGCATCCCATGGCCGTGGGGTATCTTAAAGATTTGGCTTTTCGTCACAACGTAGCAACTTTGGCAGATCTTAAAGCAAGCGTATAACGTCTCGTGCTCAATGATTCAAGGACACCATGCGTTCAAAAGTTGAACATGCGATTTCACTTGGTACCAAATAATGCTGGTCAATACATTGAGCATGTTGTGACATCACTGTACCCATATCAGCGCTGTACTGCATTGTTATGGTCAGCGTACACGTCTACAAACGCCTCCTGGTGGTTGTTTTTGGAACTAACTTTTTTTCAACAAATGTTCTTCTCAAGGCGTCATTAAGACGTACTACAAATTTGATGCCATTCCCACAAGTAGTATATCGTTAAGATAATTAACGTTAAAGTTAATCTGCAGTTAACATTCCGTTTCAAATGTTTGCAATATTTGACTTACACTATTTTTGCGATACTTGAAAGTCGATTATTATTAGGCATCAGAAAAGAGAGAAGCACAAAATAAATTTACGCATTAAGGTTTCATTGATTTATAATGAACGAAACAAATTTCAAAGAAAAACGAAGTAAACACAAACAACATTGTTTAGTTATAAGAAATCAAACAATATTATTTAAAAAAAAAAGAATAGAACTTGTGAGAAAAAAAAAATTTGTATATAGAGTACACTGATTTTATTCAATAGTGTATATGTGTAGACTCATTGTCCGTTTCAGAGATGTAAAATCTGGTGGTGCACAGGAGAAATGTAGTGGAGTAAATCAAGTATGTTCTTTTTTTTTTCTTGGCTTTGGCTTGGTACATTGAAAAGACACCGTTGTTTAAATTATGCGTATGGTTGTTTAAGGTCTTTTCTGATGGCAATAATAGTTTCTGAAAACGGCATGTCTTGATCACGGATTTCCTTTCAAAACATTATGAGAGGCTTTTCTAAATCTCATCCACTGTGATTTCTCCATTCATTAACTCTGCTGTGGTCAGTGTTATTCTCACCAGGTCCCTTTCCCAACTCGATGGATCTGAAGAATTGCAATTACAACTCATTTTTATAAGCTTTCGGCCACTACAATCTCATAAACGAAAAAAAGGACTTTCACCACTGTTGCACAAACCGTTATAGCCAATGGATTGATGACTTCTCGACAATAATGGCATCTAGAAAGAAATTAACGAAGATTTATTTAAACCGCTCCACAAAACAGAATGATGTTAGGCCTTCTCATTTCTGACATTAAATCAAATCTTAAAAAAAATTGACTTACACCACATTTACATTCATCGGCTCATATAGATAGATAGATAGAGAGAGAGAGAGAGAGAGGTATTAAAGTGGTTTCTTTCAGAAGTTAAAAAATAGCAATATAGTTTTATGATTAAAAACGCTTGCATTGCTTTAAAATGGATAAAAGGGTTAAAAGAAATAGTCATTGTATAGAATGATTAAAATTGTAATTGTTGGTGCAGTTAAAATTAAACTCTTAAAACATTATCATCAAATTAGTAATCTGTTTATTAAATTTAATTTATTTTTTTAATTACAGCGAATGGTATCTTCTATCATTAATGAAACACTTTATTAACTTAAAGCGCTATTGTAAGTTGTCAATGTTATTTTTGCCACTACGTATGTGCCAACAACTTATATCATATAATTATACTTATATTACAGCAACTTTGGAAATGAAAATAATCAGTTAGATTAAATTTGTTTGATTTCTTCCAGCTTCCAACAATTTAAGATATCGTATAATAAAATTTTTACATTATCTTTTTCTGAAAAAAAATTATTAATTGAACATCTGTCAAACTGAACTATTGCGTCAATGTATTCATTTAATATATTAGTGTATTCTCAAAAATATTTTTCTACTCTTTTTTATTATAGTCTCCTCTTTTAAGATTGTTCCTCCCCCATCTTCGGAAAAAAATCCTGGCTTAGCCATTGATTTGGAACATTTTCAGTAATGTTCCAAAGAAGATAAAACCGAAAAAAAATTTCTATCTTCTGGAAGCCCAAACTGTCCTTTTAACAAGGAAAAAAAATCTAAAAAAGAAAAAACCTTTGAGCCAAAACCTCCATCTCTCTCCAACTGTTTCTAAAACTTTGGTTTCGGTTCGTAAAATAAAATTCGTTAACTTTTTGCATTTCAAATTTACATTTTGCGCTCGACCAAATGCCTCTGAAAAACAAGAAACATCAAGTTCCCAGTGAAAAACGGCCGCTGTAAAACTTGTAATTTGGTCAGGGTGCTCAATGGAAAAAGTTCTTTCAAGTCGTAAATAAAATGAAAGGAAAAAGTGAAAATCGTTGGATGGGATTTATTGAGAAGCTACTGATGGCGTGGGCGGGTTGGGTGGAGGAGCGGCAGTTTGCCAAGGACTTGTGGGTGAGGGGACTTCGACGTCGTCCCAATTTCCTTAATGGAAACAAATGTATTCAAACAAATGCAGAAATCAGACAGAAGAGAATCGAAGTGCGGGGGTGGAGGGGTATGAATCTACGCTTCCCTCTTTTCCCTCCCCCATTTTTGCGATTCGTAGATGGGAATACCATGTCCACAGTCCAGACATGCAGAAGTCTTCTTGTGGGTTCTGCTTGAGCGCGTCTGTATTTCTAAAATCCTTTTCTGTTCAATGGGAATGACGAGAAAAATCAATGAAATTAATGGCGATGGAAAGATCTTTTTATTTTCAGGGATTTGATAAATGAAGGGTATCGATAGAATAACTATAAGAACGAATCACTTACAAAAGCAGAACTGGGAGGGAATTTCATAAGAATACAACCAAGTGATTTTCGATTAATGATCATTTAGACCAGGAGTTCTCAACCGGGGTCCACAGGAATCTCATTGAATCACACTTATTTTAAAATGGTTTATTATGAATTATTTACCAGTGTGTAGAATATGTATTATTTACCACTGCAGAATAATTTATTTGCATTAAATTAGTTTTCATTCAAAATAAAGCATAATCATTTACTATTTCGTTGATTATTAATATAATCCCTTTACTTTTTAGCTATGAGGGGGTCCACCAAAAAAAAAAAAGAAGGGAAAAGGGGTCCATGGGTAAAAAAAGGTTGAGAAACCCTGATTTAGACCATCGTTCCTATTCTTATTATTGTATAGTTACAGAGACGGACAGATATAAGTTGGACAGAGGATTAACTGACGCTTCGTGGACTGTACATTACTATCACTGTTGTCCTTCATCTATGTATCCTTAATCCGTTGATAAAACTTCCTTGCACATTAACAGAGAGTATAATAGGCCAACAATGTTAAAATTCTTACAAAACGTTTTTCAAAATTTAAGGATCATAGATATTCGTCAAGGCACGATTTAATGAATACCAATTGTAAAATAGTTTGTGTAAGATCAGTTTTTATTACATTAAGTTTCTATTAGACCACAATAAGAAATAAAAGATGTCTATAGTAAGAAAGTGACGGAATGCAAAGTTAATTTTTTAAATCATTTTAATGAATTAGTCCATTAATCCCTGTAATCAAGGCACAATTAAGATAACAGTAATACACCTGATAATAGAATTTACTTATTATTATTATTTACTTAGTTTTCCGAACTAGAAGTATCATAATGCTGTCAGGTTTTGCAATTAAAAGATAATTCCTCTTTTTTTTTAAGAATTTCTAGTTAGAAAGTTTTAACAATTAGTAGATATTCAGGGCTATTCTGTAAGCATACCGTTAGGTGATAACAACC
>JAFIDM010045615.1:0-12969 GCA_023159025.1 Thereuonema tuberculata
AAAATAAGGAAGGCTTTTTTTCTTTGTTCTACTGAAGAACTTTTCTATAAGCATGTAATAGGGTTAAGAAAGAATTTATCAACAATGAATATACAGTTCAATTTCTATCCTCCACTATTTCTAAAACCTTACATTTTATTTACAACCCAGAACCAAAAAAACGAGAAAAATGGATTCGTCTGGGCAGCTTTCCCTTTTCTTCCTATCATACTTAAACAGATAATTAACATTTTTTCAGAGAATTGATATAAAATTGAGGTATAGTTTGAATAACAAATTAACGAATCTGATTGGTCATAAAAAACAGGAAGATAATATGATTAATAAAAGAGGATGTGTATATTTGGTTTCTTGGCATCAAAATGAATGTTTTATTGGTAATCAAGTAGTTGGTAATCAAGGTTTTGACGAACCACTAACTTAAAAATTTAATTCAGTTATTTTATTGGTAAATTGTAAAATTCTGCTTGTATGTAACCAGAACATTTTAGAAAATAATTGTCCATAAAGATGAATCTCCAGGTGATTCGAAAGTCTACAAATTGTAAATATGAACCTTTTTTATTGTTACAAATTTTAGTTTGTTATAATATAATTTTTAGCTTACAAAGTTTATAATCATATACATTATGTCTGTGGCGCAGTTGTAGACGTTGTCTGGTGTACATAATCATATTATTGTTACTTTTATATGCAATTTATTAACTTATTTAGTAGCAGATATATACTTGCAAGAATAAAGCCATACACCTGATTGAACAAAATCACATTTATACAAAAAATTAAGTTACAACTAGTTACTCCACCGAGATGTGGTATTCTCAAGCATTAGAATACAACAGTGAGGTGAGATTATATAGCATTAAGTGGAGTGATGAATTCTGGGTATCCGGTATGACATCTGATGGCAGCTTGGAGAACGTCACGAATCCTCTGGCGGTAGGTATTAGGAACAGCGGAGGAACAGCCCAATCGTAGGGCGTTATCCTTTTAACCCATGTTGGACAAAAGGCGCACTTCCCATATACAACAAGCTAAGAAATACTAACAAATGTAAATTAGAATTGAAATAAAGCATATCTTTAACAAACAAACTTGAATGGAGAAACTAAGTTGTCTGTTAAGAACTTGTTAAAAATTAATTAACTAATAAATTAGCAGACAGTTAAATGTTAATGGTGAAGAAATTTGTACATTTGCAATTTAAAAAATTATTTTAACAAATTTTAAAAAAATTAATAAAAAAATTTTACTAACAATTTTTACAAGAATAAAAGAATCTTTTAAGCAATATTTAAAATTATATATTAACTTAAAAAACGAAAGGGCAAGGAAATTTTTTTTTTTTTCTTATTTTCTAATTTCCTTAAACATTATTAGGAGCTGTTGAGTTGCAAAGAAATATACAATTAAACAATTAAATGATATCATAGCAGAATGACAACATTAAAGCACAGCGCAAATTGACGTAGTACATATGGGCTTTGTAATTACTGATTATGGCCAATTAAACATTTTAATTTTTTTTTTTTTATTACTAAACCATAAGCTTTTATGGCTGGAACCGATAAAGTCATATTGTATGCCTCAGGTGTGGTAAGTATGAAATATGTTTCCATACATTTTCTTAAAAAGTCATTCTGCGCTCGAGCTACAATACGTACCTCCTTTTAAATTTAAGCCATGTGATTTGGAGGCGGCGTGCCTATATGTGAGGTACATATTATTCCTGCTTCCATATGTACTACGTCAATTTGCGCTGTGCTTTAATGTTGTCATTCTGCTATGATATCATTTAATTATTTAATTATATATATCTTTGCAACCTAATAGCTCCTAATAATGTTTAAGGAAATTAGGAAATAAGAAAAAAAAAATTTCCTTGCCCTTTCCTTTGTTAAGTTAATATATAATTTTAAATATTGCTTAAAAGATTCTTTTATTCTTGTAAAAAGTTTTAGTAAAATTGTTTATTAATTTTTTAAATATTTGTTCAAATAATTTTTTAAATTGCAAATGTACAAATTTCTTTACCATTAACTTTTAACTGTCTGCTAATTTATTAGTTAATTAATTTTTAACAAGTTCTTAACAGACAGCTTATTTTCTCCATTCAAGTTTTGTTTGTTAAAGATATGCTTTATTTCAATTCTAATTTACATTTGTTACTATTTCTTAGCTTGTTGTACATTGAAGTGCGCCTTTTGTCCAACATGGGTTAAAAGGATAACGCCCTACGATTGGGCTATTCCCCCGCTGTTCCTAATACCTGCCGCCAGAGGATTCGTGACGTTCTCCAAGCTGCCACCAGATGTCATACCGGCTAACCAGAAGTCATCACTCCACTTAATGCTATATAATCTCACCTCACTGTTGTAATTCTAATGCTTGAGAATACCATCTCTCGGTGGAGAAACTAGTTGTAACTTAATTTTTTGTATAAATGTGCTTTTGTTTAATCAGGTGAATGGCTTTATTCTTGCAAGTAAGATATTTCAATACACTTAAATTTTTTTTTTTTTTTTTTTGCAGACATATACTTTCTAAAAAAAAAAATATACTATAAACTTAAAAAAAATATTTAAGAAATATTTAATCTTCTTCATCAGCTCTTCAATATTGAAATATGAATTCACTTTAAACTTTCAATATCACTTGACAATTCTTCTTATTGAATTATCGGTTCGCTAACAGTTCACAGACAGTTCACAAACAGTTCTTTAAAAAATGTTCATTCTTTGGAATTCAAGTTCATTAGTTCAGTAAAAATTTTCAATTTTTTTGATAAGAAATTATGTAAGCTGATGCTTATTTAAACATTTCAAATAATACTTAAGAACATCATACTGAAAAACTACTATATTGAGGGGCCGGATCCGAGACACGAGTTCCACTTTCAAACTTCATAATGAGTTCTTTTTTCAGTTGAATTGTCGTTTTCACTGCTTTCCTTTTAGGCTTGGTTTGATCACTAATCTTTTTTTCGACCTATGATTACACTTATTTTCAATGAAAATATTTAGACATAATGAATAATACCCTTAAAATAAGAAAACGTTTAATGGAGCTTGTACAACTGATACTTAGCGTACGAGAGAAAGTCGCCATCTTATTTTTTTTTTTATTTTAATGCATTTTCTTTGTCGGAGAATAAATACAAATATTATTGACTAACATAAAGGCACATTTTGCTTGAATTCCTTTAGAAAAGTAAAATTTCATATTTTGAATGCTTTATTTCGCTTCTGATAATACTTTGCAAAGCCGACAAGTTGGACCTATTTTCTTTTGCGGCAAAATACAAAAGATATGTCCCTGAAGATTCCGAACGGGATGTTGTTTAGTAACAGGGATGAAACCAATGATCACAATCACAGTTTATTTGATAATTTGCTTACTTTTTCACTTATTTTGAACTTTTCGCCGATGAATATTTTGAATTATTCAAAAGAGATCAATTAAAAATTTTTTGAAATCATTGGGAAGATCTATACTATCGCACAGACTTTCGCTGAAACGACTTCAGAGAATTGTTAAAAACACAAGTGGTCTCCGGATTCGTCTATTCGTCTTAAAGAATTTGAGGGCTATTAATTTATTTCCTGAGTGCCTCAGTTATCCGTTATTACTTTATTGCAATTTGTTTGTTTTAAAAGTAAATTTAGAAATCAGTAGTTTCTTTTAATATCTGATTTATCATTAGTGTTTTAAAATTCACTTTTCAGTATAATCAAAGCAGATAACGAAATGCCAGTAAGTAATTAATTGACTTACAATACTTATACTTTAAATAGCATTTCTCAACTTATTGTTAACAATGTTTAAGTGTAAATTTAAATAAAATTTTAATAAGTTATCCGAAATTTCCTTTTATAAAAATAACTATTTCTTTGGCGAAATATCACCAGTAATAAATTTATAATATATCAAAAGATGGAGGTTTTAAACTATTTCTTTTGTTTCGTTTTAAAAATTGTTTGAAAATCTTGAATTGGAAGTTTCAAATATTTGATTATGGAAATACAAATATTCAAGTATCTCTGCTTGGGAATTAATGGAAACAAAACATCAAGACAAGCCTCAAGCTGTAACAAGTAGATAAGTGTATCTTTTGATATGGGTCAGATACAATTCGTCAAGGGCAAGTCGCTGCGGCCCATTTTATTCGCCGCGAAAAATTGTAATTCTATAAACTCGAGTTACGAGTGAAGAGTTTATTTAACCTCATAGGAATAAATTCGTTATAAGACAAATACAACTGATAAGAAATCTAGTACACTTTATTTTATGATTTACACCCAAAAAAATATTAAATTTTTTTAAAACTCACAAAAAAAATTTGTAAAATAAATTTGGATTTATCAATACAATTTGCAGAGGCGTTTATATGAATTTAGATAATTAACAGCCGCGCCAATGTGGTCGTGCAGTCTCAGGCGGCGGTCTGCCATGAGGCCAGTGTCCCGGTGCCCGGGTTCAAATCCCGGTGGTGGGGATGGATGTTTCAATTTCCTTTCTTGTGTTGTCAGCCTCTTCTTCACTTTCTCTTCGGTCTGACGTCATTTCGTAATGGCGTCCTGGAGAAGGCAACGGGAATCCACAGTATCTGTTCCCAAGCATAAGTTACGGCTTCTCCTATGGGTCGCCCTTCGGGTGTCTCTAGGGTTCCGTCGCTTCCAACCAATGTTCAGATTGTACTACCCTGGTAGAAGGTAATTAACAGTTTAATCGCTTTACCTGACATAAATTCATAGAAATTGTTTTTGTTCATTACTTCTGACCCTACTTATAGAACGCAAAGATAAATCTTGGGTTCAGTTGTTCCTGGTTTTTGGAGTGGTTAAGTTCGGTTAGAAATGGAAGGTAAATAATTGTTTCGGTGTAAATAGAAAACTTCTACTGTGACGGTTTTATTCAGGTCTTCAATAAAACTTTTAGTGATGAAAGTGTGAAAGTATGTCTGTGTGGACAAAGATGTCATTGCAAAACGAGGATCCACACAATTGACAATCAACGAGTATTCACATGGTAGTTCTGCTGGGAATGTAGAAGCGGATAAAGTGATTATAAAAATTAAAAGATGCGCTGAAGAAGCTGTAGAAGCTAAGAGTTTAAATTGTACACGAGTTTAAGGTTAGATTGTCTTAAGTAGTTTTTGAACTTTCCGAATCCAACCGTAAATTCGTTTCCAATTTCAACTGTAGCATTTAATGTTTCTTCAGCGCATCTTTTAATTTTTTTAATCACTTTCCGCAAAATTTAATGAATAATCTTTTTTCTTCACGTAAATGAGTTGAAATTGTTTTAGTCTAATCATGGAATAACAGAAACTGCATATAAGAGCTTCAAATTCTTTTTATAGCTTTCAAAAAACTAAAAATTTATCATTTCTTTTGTTTGTTTTAATTCGCTGAAGAATAACAATTCTTCAATAGTGGTAAAATTAAAGTTGAGAAATTGAAGACTACACTTCAGATTGGATAAAAATTACTGAATTTTTAAGTTTTTACTATAGGTACGGCAAATTTAGAATGATACTACAAAAACAGTAGTAAGATATACTTTTTAAGTACAAAAAATAATACATTGATGAAGTTCTGGTACTAAAGAATATTAATGCCAATTACAAGAAATTCTTATTTTCAATATTTCGTAAATTCTCAAAATAACTTAGGCATGCAGACAAAGACAACAATGTAAATATTCTTAAGTTTCGAAAGTTACTAGTGAATCTCGTGAATCATCCTGGTTGAGAAGTCTTTCATTTTCATTGTACTTCAATCATATAAACAAATGAAATAAAAGGTGTTGTGGCTAAATTAACAGGTGGGTCAACAAAGAGTATATTACTGCAAGAATGGCGAATTCAAGCAAAAGTAGCATCATTTGACACTTTAAAAGAACAAGCTTTGAATATTAAAATCCAAACAAGGCTACTATTTAAAATAGTTACACACTGGAAAATCTATGGAAAATCACTGCGGATTTTTTAGAAATGAATTATCGAATGCTTTGAAGTCTAGAGAACAGAATTATTTTAATATAAAGCAAGTGGAGAAGCTCTGGCAGGAAGGAATTTGCAGAACAACAATTGCAAATTGAAGAATTACATTAATTATGAAATTACAGAAGAAAATTACATGTGGGATGCAGATGGAGTGACAGAATATTCAGTTAAAGCTCCGGTTTCTGTAGAAATCTCAGTCATGTAAGAAGACGCGAATGGTAATGCCGGAGCTAAGACACTGTCCTGAAATAGTCAAGAAATCATTTGAAAAACAGGTCTTTATAAGCCAACAAACCTACACGAAAGAGAATCATTTCTCTTTAACATACAAAGATTACATCTATTAGTAAATATGTCAAAATGTAATTTTTAGTACAAACTACTTAGTACAATATTAAATGAATGATTGAAGTCATACACCTGATTATATAAGAATCAAGATATATATATATAAACTTCATTTTTTTAGTGTGTTTTCATTTTACCACTAAGCCAACGATTATCTTGTCCTTTGATCACGAGTTCAATTACTCTATACCAGAGGTTCACAATCTTAGGAAGTCACATAAGTCACATAACCGCGCGTCCTAAAATTAATCTTACAAATCTCTCCCTGAAAATTCGTGTTTCAGTCCGTTTTCAATTTACTACTCAGCCAACGATTGTCTTGTTCTTTGATCACAAGTTCAATTATAGTCTATATCAGAGGTTCATAATCTTAAGAAGTCTAAGGGATAACATTTTTATAGAAGTTCTAATGGAGTATCCCACCCTTAGACTAATTAACGATTTCATTTCATTTACAATAACAATAAATATTAAAACATGTAAATTACACAAATGTTTTCATAATTAATGATTTGAAAATATTCTTTATAATTCACCTGAATCAAAAGTGAGATTTCAGTAAAGTAAAAGTTCATTAAAATACTTTTAAATTATTATTTGTTTCATTTGTGATTGTAAATTTCAATAAAAAAATAATTTTAAATATTTTCAATACAAATGAATTAATGTATGTTGTATTTGTTATCCTACTTTATTTTTTAGAATTCATTTTTATATTTTATAATACAAATAAATTTTTAATCAAATGATATTGAAGTATCTTTGAAACGTTTTACGTTTACTGGATGTCTTTAAAGATTTAATGAAGCCATACACCTGATTAGTTTAACATTCCGTCGGGTGCAACCGATCTCTTAGGCACACCTCGAACTCTTTTGTTTGCCCTCTCCCTTTAAATTTTTTCGCGAGGTCTCCATCTTAGTAGCCTCCTCTTTTCTAGTGCTAATAACAATGGCAAGGTTAGTTTGTAATTTTCGTTCTTCATTTCCGGTTGACAGACGAAATGATCGCATAGGCTCATTGCGCTCAATTACATTGCAGTTTGACAAATAAGAATTTTTCAAAATTTCCCAGTTATTTTTAATACTGTATCACATTGTGTCGTTAATAATGTCATATTATATAATATTTCGTAATTATCTATAAAACAACTCTCTCACAACCATTGGTCAACTTGCTCAACACAGTCAGAAGTCTATTGGGATGCCAGCAGACCTCCAACACAAATTGAAGAGATACGCTCCCCATGAACAACCAAATCAAACTGATGATCAGCTACAGATACTTCCAATTCGACGCAGATGTGAAACATGCCATTTACAGACTCGTCACAGACGATTGAGTCAATATGAATATAAAAACTACCATACTGATACCCACGTCTCACATGCTGTTTTCATGTGTCCTCCAAGCTATCACAGAGCGCTAGAAGAACATATATATATGATCATGAATCAAATGAATAAGCGATTGTTTAAACATAATATGTTCTTGTTTTACTTCAATGTCATGTTTTATAATCAAATACAACTTTGAATAATTATTTGTTCACACTTTGCTAATTTTTCTTAATTATTGTTCAAGAAATATACGTTTTCTTTAAAGAGTAATTGAACCTGTTTTACTGCTCCCGTGGTATTTTTATACAATGTGGGTGTTTACTATGAAGTGTTAACAATTGTTTTTTGTAAGAAAAAACGTTTATATCTGTAGAAAAGATTATTAAATCAAGGGGTGTACAAATTTCGGTAATTTTTGGTAGCTAAATTTCCGTTTCCTATAGACGCTATATAAAACTATTTTATTGCTCCTTCTGTATTTTTATAATGTTTAGAGGTTTCCAAAGAATAGTTAACAATTGTTTTTAGTAAGAAAAAACGTTTTTATCTGTCGAAAAAAAATTTAATAAAGTAGTGCCTCTCAGGCTCATTGCGCCCGATCTTGTGCCACACCATATTGCACCCGACGGAGTGTTAAACATCTAATTAATTTATATAAGAATCAAGATTCATAAAGGAATCGACTAGTTTCACCGCCGAGAGACGGTTTTTTCAAGTAATGGGAAGCAGTTCAGTTGCAGGTAAATATATAACATAAAATGACGGTGCTTGTAAAAGCTTTCTGGGTAATGACCATAGGACCCTGGAGGCAACGAAAGGAACAACTGGAAAGCGATATCTTATGGCGATAATAATGAACTACAATGAAACTGCTTGCTCTCCTGGATGGTTCCATTTAACCTGCGTGAGAAGTTGATTGTCAATCCAATTCTCGAATTGCTACATGTAAAGAAACAAATAAAATGGAGTGAGAATAAAATACAAAATTCTATTTTATAATTGAGTTATTATGAGTGTGGAGAAATGAATTAATGAAATTTTCAATGACTATGGTTGATAAAATAGGAATTGATCCGTATTTTAAATTGAAAAATGAAAAAATATAATTTGAATAAATGAATTTTTAAAAATGATTCCCATAGAAAATTGTTGAATAGACAAAAAGTCATTCTTAGTGCGCATGTGCGGGAAGTAGATGAATCTGGATTTCCTGGAGATGTTGCTGTATATTGTTAAGTAACCAAGTTTTTCGATGTACGCTTATCGTGTGAATACAATTAGGATTTTTTTACTTAACTTTCGTTTGTCGTAATTACTGCTTAAATACACTTATCACAACAACAGGTTATGGACCAGACAACGCATTTCCACTGCGCCTGAACGATCTAGAAGGAAATTATCAAATACTTTTGGAAAAAGTGATAAGCATTTAAGCCTAAAGGCCGTTTTACATTTACTATTTCACTCGCCATAAATGCAAGCCATAACGCAGGCCATGTCAGCATAGATTGCGAGTGATTTGTGTATCGTTTTACACTTACCATAACGCCTTCCATCACACGGAACATTTACACTTCTCAATTGTCATCATGCCTACGTTTTATTTACGAAAAAAATAGCAGTGATTTATATAAAAACCATTTAGTCAATGCATCGGATAGGTGAAAGAATGTCTTTAATTAATTAAAATAGGAAATATTCATGTTTTTTTTTTCATCGTTTTGTGTTTCTTTGTTTTCAGTTTCGATAAATCAGTTTCGATAAATAGTTCAGTCTCGTTAAATCTCGATCAATGGCGATATCTTTTCGTGATGTCGGTCGCTGTCGATTCGAATTTTCAAGCCGAAATTTTGAAATGATTTTGATTAATAACGTAACATTTTATGAAAGCATCCACGAAAACATAAAGAAACGATAACCTCCGATCGTGAAAATCATTTTTGTAATCGGTAATTTCGACTAAATAGATACAAATCGATTGGACTTCCAAGTTCTACAATTCGTCACCAGGAGCGCTAGTGGCGATGTCCAGCCATCTGATGTCCAGACATTTCTTCAAAATAGAGCATGGGCTATCGCTGGACATCTCCGGGACATGTCTGATGTCTAGGTGATGGCGAGTGAAATGTCGAGGTTATGGCGAGTGAAATAGTAAATGTAGAACGGCCTTAACTTTCGGAACTGACGGACAAATGCAAACGGAATCATGCATAAAATTATAGAACCGTTAACGAAAGACAACTTTGATATTTGGAAGATAAAAGTTCAAGCCTTACTCATTAAAAATGAATCGTGGACATACGTAAATGGTAGTAGAATTAAGCCAAAACTTTTAGAAGGAGATTATAATTCTCAAAGAGCAATCGAAGACTGGATAATAGCTCATGAGAAAGCGAGAGCAGATTTAATCCTGACGATTAGTTCGGCGGAACTAAAACAAATAAAAGGATGGGCCACATCGCATGAGAATTGGGAAAATTTGCATCAAATCTATCAGTCGCAAGGACCTGCTCGGAAGGCGATGCTACTAAAGAGAATAATTTTGCTCAAAATGCAAGAAGGTGAAAATATGAGTGATCATTTGGACAATTTTTTCGACATCGTAGATAAGCTGGCGGAAGTAAATTTAAAGCTTGTGGATGAACTACTTACAATATTACTGCTGTATAGTAACCCTGATGTGTATGACTCCTTCAGAATAGCAATAGAAACTCAAGAAACATTACCTACTCCTGAAATACTTAGGATTAAGATGATGGAAGAGTTTGAAGCTACAAAGCGTGATTACATGAACAGTGATTCAACAGATGCAATGTACGCTTGCAGAAAAAATAGAGAGAGAAATAAAAATTTTAATGAAGAGAAAGTTACAAATTAAGAAGAAGTCAAATTTAAATTTAAATGTAATAAAGTTGGTCACATGGCAAAAGATTGTAGAGCTAAATTACCTATTAAGAGAAAACAACAGTCTACAAGTTACCATACAACGAGACACGTTGAAACATCAATGTAAGTTGACACTGTTAATCAGAAAGGAAATTGGTGTCTCGATTCTGGTGCATCATCTCACATGTGTGCAGATAAAGGAAGTTTTAGTAAACTTCAAAAAGCTGAAACATCAACTTTTAGACTAGCAGATGACAAAAATACAAAAATAAAAGGAACAGGAACTGTGAAAGTGAAGGTAAACAATAACTCAACTGTTAAGCTTCACGATACGTTGCTTGTACCTGACCTTCGATCGAATTTACTCTCAGTGGGAAAAATGACGAATTACGGTCTCAAGGTAATATTTGAAAGGGATAAAGCGATTGTGATAAATCCAAAGAATAAAAGAAAAATAATGTCTGCCAAAAAGAAGAAAGGTCTTATTTTGTATCTGAAATGAAAGAAAAGACCAGAATTGCAGAAGAGGAATGTAATTCGATTCACGAATGGCACGAGAGGTTTGGACACCTAAATGAAAGGTATTTAACGGAGTTAATGACCCAGAAGAAAGTGTACGGACTAAAATTTGATACAAAGGAAAAACTAAATCCTTGTGAAATATGTATCAAAGGGAAACAAACCCAAGCACTTTTTCCAAAGCCAAGTGAAAACAGATGTGAACAAACGTTGGAATTGATTCATACAGATATTTTTGGTTCGATGCCAATTCAGTCCCATGGAGGCTCTAAATATTTTGTTACGTTCATCGATGATAAGTCACGATGGTGCGATGTTTACTTCTTGAAGAAAAGAAGTGAGATCTTAGACGTTTTTAAGCAGTACAAGGTTTCGGTTGAAAATCAAACTGAGAAGAAAATTAAATGCTTAAGATCGGACAATGGATCTGAATATACTTTAGACTGATAAGAAAGGACAAGGAGACTAGTATCTACAAAGAGAACTGAATATGCTAGTGCAAATTTCAGTAAATTCCTACACGACAACGGAATTAAACGCCAGTTGACTGTAGAATATATACCTCAACAAAATGGAGTAGCGGAAAGAGAAAATCGAACTTTAGTCGAAATGGCCAGATGTATGTTGATCCAGGCTGGATTACCTACAACATTTTGGGCAGAAGCAATTCTTACTGCAACACACATTAGGAATAGATGTCGTTCACGAAGTTTCCGTATTTTTGGAACAAAAGCGTTCATACTTGACAAAACACCCAACAAAGGAAAGTTCAAGTCAAAGTCAAAGGAATGCATTTTCATTGGTTACTCGCCAGAATCAAAAGCGTACAGAGTTTGGGATCCAAAGTCAAGAAAGGTCTACCGAAGTAGAGACGTCAAGTTTATCCATGAATTCCAACCAAATAGGAAAATAGAAGACTTCATTGATGACGTAGTTTTATTCAAACGGACAAACACCACCAGCAAGGAGGATATTTTCTCAGACGAAGCTGACAAAGAAGTCGATCCACAAGATGTACTTAAGGAAAACATTCAGAAAATGAAGAAAGGACAAGGACGACCAAGAAAAATTCGAACTGGAAAACCAGGAAGACCAATGAAACAATATGTGATGATTCCTAATACGTCAGAAGAAAAGTCTGAAGCAAGTGAACAAGACGTTCAAAAAGAATCAGCGAAAAGCGAAACAGCTTTGATGAATTCGAAGATCCTGTAACAGCTAAAGAAGCTCTTGTCTCCCCCGAAGCAAATGAATGGAAACATGCAATGCAAAAAGAATATGAAGCATTAGTTAAGAATAAATCTTGGACTCTCGTTGATCGTCCAAAAGAAAGACAAGCTGTTGGTTCAAGATGGATTTTAAGAACCAAATATAAAGCAGATGGTTCAGTTGAACGCAGGAAAGCAAGAATCGTAGTAAAAGGTTTTTCACAAAAACCAGGAATTGACTTTCCAGAGACTTTTTCTCTTGTCGTTAGACTGGAATCTATTCGATTGATGATGGCTATGGCAGTAGAGTTGGAACTTGAAGTACATCAACTCGATTTCGTCAGTGCATACTTAAAAGGAGAAATCGAAGAAGAAATTTACATGGAAATTCCGGAGGGATTGGAAAATATAATGCCAGGAAATATTTCGACAGCAACCTTCGAAAATAAAGTTTTCAAAATACATAAAGCTTTATATGGTTTGAAACAGTCGGGAAGACAATGGTATAAGGAACTCGACTACGAGCTGAAACAGATGGAGTTTAAACCATTAAATGCAGATCCCTGCGTTTTCATAAAGAAACGGCATGAAGAAACTATAATAATTGCAGTTTATGTTGATGATCTATTGATCGCTTCAAGCAATGTTAAAACCCTACAAA
>JAFIDM010045617.1:0-13575 GCA_023159025.1 Thereuonema tuberculata
TTTTGCACAATTTTGTGTGGTGGAATGAGTTAATTACTGGGTAAATAAACGAGTCAGTACATCCATCCACCGTGGGGTATTTTTCTTACAGGTCTATGGTGTGGCTCTTTCTATGTTTTACAACCCCTCATAGAATTTATACGGAAAATAAATTTATATCAACAAGTTAATTTGGGCCATATGCAGAGTTTATTATTTTCCCTCCCTAGCCACTGATATAATATATATATATATATATTCCTTTGGTTCCTATAACTAAGATTGCCCTAAATAAATTGCTCAAAACTGTATTTGCACAAAACTTGAATAACACACATTTATTTATCAGGTAAACACATATATCTAAGTTCTTGGAAAAAGTTCACACAGTATTCTTGATATCTTGCTATTCTAAACTTTATTATATATTGACAGTTCAAATATAGTCTTTGGCTTTTCACCTAGTGAAATCTTAAAAGTTCACAAATTATCTAGAATTTACTTTCTAGTTATTCTAGCTTTTCACCTAGCCTTCTAAAACAAGTTGTAGCTATGTATCTGTAAATATTATATCTACGTATCTAAAGTTTTTCACCTTATGTATATCCTATTTCACTGTGTGTAAATAAATAGATAGAAACGATATTTCTTCTTTATCTTCTATATAGTTAACACTAGTCATTTCTGACTAACCAAAAAATTAGTTAAACTGTTTATATGTTCTTGTAATTTCCTTTCGGTGAATTTGACGATCTATGATGATTATAAATGTTCTATTTCTGGATCTGTGGTATATTCTTGTACCGCGAATAAAAATAAAAGAGTCTCTACTTACATCAATCCTTGATAACTATTATGAATATTATCTTCTGAGATCACTAAGGAATCTTCTTCCGGGATTGCAAGTCAAGTAGCCATTTTTCGAATAATTATCCGTTCGAAAAAAAAATGTTCCATCCAGACGAGAAAAGTGTTATACCTTTCCAATATAATCATTTACCGTGATATATTCACTCATTGCTGACGGCGTGGGAGTAAATCTATATACTATAAATATAAAATATGATTAATTATTAATTCAGCAATATAACATGGAAGTAATAAAAGCTCTTCACAATGAGAAGACAATATTTAGGCCTATTTCTATTCTCAATTTATCAACTTCCATTTGAATGTCAAAATTGAAGAAACACTTATCTTCCAATTTCCTGTAGATTTTATATTTTCTTCTATATCCATGACTCTATATGTCTTCGATCCTCCATATTATATGAGTTCTTATTTGATCGAAATCCATTTAATATAGTCTCCTCCACTATCACGCCTTCGATCGTCAATCCGCCATTTTTCTCAATCACCTGTTCTTCATTTCATAACCATCGCATCTCCTTACGCTCTCGCGTACGACGTATCACTGTTGCACGAGCTTATTACACATTTCCATTGTTGTAATTACTTCGCTTTTGTTTAATAATTAAACTGAATTCTCTTCATATATTAAATAATAAAAAAAAATCGACGTTGTAAAATGCAAGTTGACTAAATTTTTATATTATTTATTTTAATTCACAATAACGATTGTGAATTTCCACATTTTGGCAAAACTGTAATTAAGGGGCCACATTGAGTCAGCGGTATCTTATTCGTTCTCAGCATAACTGATTTCATACATATAGACTATTTGGTCACGTTATCATTATTTTGCTAGCCTGGTCCTTAACATACATGCATTCACTCGTAAACGCACAAAGACACTGGAACTGTAATAACTCCCTCCCCCCTCTTCTATAGAATCGCTAAAACTGTTTTTCACAGTGATCCAATAATTTATCAGGGAATACATTGGTATTCGCTGACTAGTTCTAGCTGATTCAGCGAAAATACTGAATTTTTCCAAAGACACTACATAAGATTTGCTATTTGTAAATCACCTAGTCTCTTAATAACTAAAAATCTGTTTTTTAAAACTATTTACATCTGTAAATCTCATCCAAACAGCAAGAATGAAATTACGGCAAGTCGCATGGTAGAAAGAAATAATACTAAACAAAAAAAAACCATATGGTGTGATTCATAATAACTGTCTCAAAGAAACTTTTAACACGCTTTTCAACTGACAACACAGATGATAAATATCTTTCCAGAGATAAGCTATTTTCTGAGAAAACAAGATTTTCGAACGAAAGCAAGGTGAGAATGGAAGCATCAAAAAAGAAAAACGTATTATGGAAAAGAAGGCAGATGGTAGAGGCATTTGTTAAGGCCTCAATGAGACCTCAATGCTGTGAGAGATGGGTGTCACATTACCTCTCCTGGTCGTCTTACTTATTTACAACTCTTTCATGTGAACTGTCCAGATGTAGATGTACAAAGGAGACTTTGCCTCCACAATACGTATTATTAATAAACCCACAGTCAAAGTATCATTACAAGAGAAAACTTCTGAGAATTTTATAACTACAAAAAAAAATTAGGAAAGAATTTCATAGTGAACTTTCATTAACCATAAGTCTGCTGTATCAGCTCATTTGTCACAAATAGTTAAATTGCAATCAATAATAAATGTTATTTATTTCTGCAAAAAAAATCCTTTGCTTTCTTCAACGGATTCTTCTTAATAGAAGCACTTTAATAAAGCAAGAGTGACTATGACCATGCTACGCCAGAAACAATCGGTCATGAAGTTTCCCTTATTGTAATTTTTACAAATTATTTACTGAATGCATTACCAATATTTCAAACATATATTAAGGGGAAAAAAAGTAAAACTTTTCAAATTTTCCTATAATACAATATTTCTTTAAAACTTATTGTCCCCCAAAAAATAGGGACACTCAATAATATAATTATTACAAGAAGTTCAAAACAATTTAAAACTCTTCAAAGATCATTCCTTAATTTTTCTTCCAATTTTCTTTTGTATTTTCTTTTATATTCAAACTCTAAAATCTACTAAATACCAACAGTAGACATTTACATTTTTAAAAGGATTTTCACGTGAGCAAAAAATAACTTAAATTAAAAATAACAAAACGCATACAAGAACATTTAAAAGGATTTTAAAAATATACTTAAAATTTTTTTTTTTAATTTTTAATTTAAATTTACATTTTCCGAAATGAAAATTTAAAGTAATTTTAAAGTAATAATTTAAAAAGTAACAGAAGTAGAATAGAAATTCATCGTTATCCAGAGATTCCAAAGCTTTTCTACAGGAATTTTTATTGCTTTTTTTACGCTCGACAAGAACCCATTTGGAAAATATTTCAAATATAAAGATTAGATCATCCCCTAATCCTCGGATGTGTTTATCAAGTTTATCGAATATCATCCAGTGGTTCACTACGTAGTTATTAGTTGACATACAATCACAGAGACTAATTGATTTCATGGGTCTTACTATATAATTTCATATATGGATATAAAAATAAACTGAGTCAACATTTTCACCCAATACACTTGCTACGGCTGTTTTATTGTAAAACCAGTTACAACTGCTGTCAAGAGAATAGAGAGCAGCAAACCCCACTTCCACCAACGTCATCTCATTCTAATTCAACTACATGTTGTCTAAACAGTTCTAAAATAATGGACGAATATTTGAGCTACGATACGGGTCTACAAATACTGTTTACAAGGAATATTTATTCTCGTATATGATTTACACATGTTCGAGAATATAAAAAATACTCGAAGAATATTGAAAATATTCAATTTTTCCGATATTTTTTCAAAATACAAAATATTTTGATATTTTGAAAATTTTGGTCGTTATTGCGAATGGCGTTATTGCGTAAGTCGGTTGGTCGTAAGTCCGGGATTACCTGTAATTTCAATAGTCAACCATAGAGTGTGCAAGGTTAAAATTTTTCCTATATAAAATTTTTATCATAAAGTTGATTAAAAAAAAATAAAGGAAAAAAAAAAACCTTCTTAGGGTTGTTAGCAGTGGAAATTTAATAAGTAGACAAGGTTCAAAAGTGTAGATGTGCACTTGGAAGCCATTGGGATTTCAAAAGACATTCATTAATAATCATCCTCTGCTAAATAAAATAACACATGCAGAAGGAAAATTATATTTTAAGTTTTATGAATGGTATGAATTAATAAACTGTTAATTCATTTCATTTGAGGTCTCCCATCTGTGATTTTTCTTTCATTGGCTTAAAACAACAACTTCTAAGTTTGTTAAATCCCTTAAGATCAGAATTTCTAGATTTTTCTAAGCCTATTTAATTCCCACGGGCTTCAAATATTAATATATGCGAGGACTTTACTGCAATCTTGTAGTTCTATATATCCTTTTTTTATTAATTACAGATTACAGACTGTTTTCTCGTCCAAAAATAAGATTTTCAAAGACATCAGGATTTTCAAAGGTATTCACAATCGAGGTTCCGTAGACTGTCAGTATTCCTCGAAAACTCAATTATAAATGAAGTAAATATAGTCTAGTTATTTTTGCTTCACTCATTCTAAACTATTATCTGATTTTCTATTAAAATTTGTAAACACTGTAGATTTTTGTCAATTTAAACTTGTAAAAAAGTCCAAAAGTTTCAGCTCCATAGAATAAAAATCTCTGCGTTCTGAGTTATTTTAATAGAATCCGACTCTAGTTTTCATTTTTGATTACAATTACTCAGATTCTACTCTAATTCAACTTCCATTAACGCTTTTTTAGCTTACTTTTTTCAGAAAGTTCGGCTCACCAAATCACTCTGTCCGTTTATATATTTTCGTTCAGCGCTAATTGGATCTTCTTGAATGTCTTCGGACAAAAACTATCTAACTTTGCTTTTGAAAATGTCTTTACGTAAGTCCTGCCGAGAAATTAGTACATGAAGGCCATAAAATTTTCATATTTAAACATTAGAAAAGAAACAATAACATCTAACTATGGATATTAATACTTTTATTTACTTCATGCGCTGATTTCTTAACAAGAGCCAAAAGACAAAAATTTAAGTAGCCTATTAAGTTAGGTTTCTCTTGTCCTTAAATATGCTTAAAACTTTCAAGAAAACACGTTAGCGGTTCAAAAGTTATTATGGCGAAAGAGAAATGATGGATATCTTTAGCTTCATGCTCTCTGGAAGTCTAGGCTAAAAAAATGGCAGAAAAAACATATACCTATATATATATATATATATATGTAGATAGATAGATAGATAGATAGATAGATATAGATAGATAGGGTTTCTTCATTTCTGTCAATAGTACCAATAAAAAAATAAAAATTTGCATTATTGCTTAGAAAAGAAGGTAATTTAAAAGAGGCAGAACGGTTCATCATTTATCAGTGACAAAGTTATGTGGTTATGTGCAAGCGGACAGATGTGCAGAATTTCAGTTTTTTGCAATTGCCTAAAATAATTGTACAAAAAAATTACTTTTAATAAATTTCTGAAGTATTTTTAAAATTTTTAAATTAGCCAACAGACACAAAATTAAAATTAGAATCAAAATGATGTACAATTAAAAAGTTCAAACTAGTTTCTGTCTGTTAACAGGCTTTCTCAATGAATGGAAGTTCCTGGCAACCTCAGTGTATTATAAAGGAATGTTCACCAATGGGCAGCTTGCTTCTAGTGGAGCAATAGTCAAGAGGATGCAAACAAAATTTAAACGGAAGGAGATAACAGCGATCCTGATCATGTCACTACCGATCAAAATTCGCACCTAGTTTTATATACAAACAAGACAGCGGAGAAAATTTGTAAATCTAGGGCGTATGTTCATAAACACTGTGGAGAAGTCATGTTATTTAGAAGTTGACGCAATCCGTTGATTTCTTTAAGAAACCTTATTGACAAATGCTGTTTAAGGACACAATCATCAATACAATAGAGTCCTTGCATTTGTGTTTGAAATGGGAATTCGTCTGCTCCAAAACTTCTGCTTCTTGAACATTAAAGGTATAATTTGGTTGTTGCACATGCTGTACTGTATTATAAGTTAAATCCTTATTTTCCAAAGCCCGTACATGTTTTCTCAAGCATTCACCTAAAGATTACTATTCTTTCCTGTATAGAACTGTTTACATCCTGAACACTTTATGGAATAAACTATCCAATTGTTTTTTTTTCTTTACTATTTAGTCCAAATTAGGGTCTATTAAAAAAAAAAACTATGTGCAAATTTTCATCGGTAGTGATATGATCACCAAAAGGAATGCTGTCTTCTCCTTTCATTTAAATTTCATTTGGCTCCACTAGAAGCAAGCTGGCAATTGGTAAACATTCGTTTATAAGATGCTGAGGTTGGCAGGAACTTCTACTCACTGAGAACCCTAACAGGTAGAAATTAGTTTGAACTTTTAATTCTACATAATTTTCATTTTCATTTTGTATATTGGCTAATTTTAAAATTTAAAAAACTGATTACATTCGTTTATATTATTTAATTTCTGAAATATAATCAATATTTTTCAATGAAACCTGCTTTCAAGCATATTTAAGACTTTTAGATCTTTGTTACTTCTGTGTAGAAAAAAAATGATGAAGGATCGTGTTTGTGGTTCGTCAGGCAACTTTTAATTTATGCGATAAAGAATCTTCAATGTCCACAAAGATTACAGTCAGTGAAGCGTTTCTAATGGAGTAACCACAAGCTGTGCAATTATCTCTTGAATAAAAGACACCGATGTATCTCGTGCTGATCAAACAACGTTCCTCCCTCCTGCCTTCAATTACTTTGACACTCACGCACTGAATGTTTGAGACTCTTTCAAAGATCCAACCAGTCAACAGAAAGACACAACAGCAATTCGATTCATCCCAGTCTTTGTAAGAGCAGCGAAAACAAAAGAAAGAAGAAGCCTCCCCTGGAGTCAGCCTTACTTTTAGATCTGTACTTAACAACGTTCCAATCAATAGTGAAGACGAGGTCCTCCACAAGAGACCCTTTCCAACGATGTAAATATTAAATAGCTACGACGCTGCCATTACCAAATTAAATGACAGAAGCCGACGAACACAGCCCTTGACAGATCTGGCCTAATGGAGCTCATTTTTTCTCTTAGACGTGTTATCAAATAACAAACAACTGGAATAAAATATTCATCAGCTTTCATCCACAACGTCTTTATGGAGAAGCGTCTTTTCATTTTGGAAACAAAAAAATTCACAACATGAGATATTTTTTAGCAAATTGAACAGAAATTCTTTTTTAGAAGGTCCTTTTTTTACAATTTTAATAATTTTGATTGAACTGAAAGATTTTAAAACCATTTTATATTCTATTGAGTGGGTATGATGATTATCATAATTGGTGGACTGCTTTTGATGCTTCATGATACAATATTTACATCGGAGCGAGGAAAAAAAGAGATTAAACAAAATATTTACATAGAAACACACTCTTCCATACATTGCATTAGTATTAAAATATTTAAAATTAAAATTAAAATTAAAATTAAATTTAAAATTTAAAATTAAACATTTTGCAATCTGAAATCAAAATGTTCAAATCCGTCCGTCCTTCCGTAATTAATGAACACTGATAATGTTGTCTTACAAAACATTAAGAAAAGATCCAGATTCTGTGTAAGAACTATCTCATTGGCTTTTTAGCATTATTTCGCTAATAACAATTTTCTTAATAAAATAATTTTAAAAATTCGAGACATAGGGAATAGGAATTTGATGATCAAGTAAATTACAATTAATTACTTCAGAACAAAACAAAAAACAAACAAACAAACACAATCAAATTTATGGGATTGTCTGAAGGGCTTTAGCATATTCTTTACGTAATTTATTTACGTAATAAGGTTATACTGCACTATTTGCACAAAAATCCCCTTGTTTACATCCAGCGTAAGCTGCTGAAAAATTCAATGCAAAATTATTGTGAAATTTGCAAAAGGTTAAAAAGTCTATAAACCAAATTCAAAGGCATAGCAAAATCCATTTATTCATTAAACTTAATTGAAATTATGGGCAAGATAATTTCTGTATCAATTTATATAGGCACTCTAAAAACCGGAATACAATTCTTCTCAAATAAATTAATTTATTACGAGTTATTTGTTAGTTAATATAAAAAAAAAAATATTTTTTTATAAAACGATTATTCACAAAATATTACAATTATGTAAAAGATTTAAAACCTTAATTTTTCCCAGCAAACAGAACATAGCGGGTTAGTTGACCTTACACATATTGCCCAGTATAATGAAGTGAGCCAGGAGGGTTAGGGATGTGTGATTGTGTCCGTAAATTTCATAACTACGCAGGTTGTGTTGAGTACCACATTGCATAAGTGTTTTTGGGAAGTTCTAGTGTGCTGAGGCTATGGTACAATACGTGAGGCACCAACCAGTGGCGGACAGGACAATGGGTATACAACAGGTACTCGGTCGTGCCTCCACTGCTTCTGGAGCTCGTCAGCTGGGTCGTTACTGATCTTGTCTGAGTGTTTTCTGCATGTTCTTGTTGATAGGCACTGAAATATCAATAGGTCTGTTTGTTGACCTTATCACACAAGTGTGATGTCAGGTCTGGTGTGATTTATGGTTTTGTCTGTGTGAATTGGGCAGTCCCAGTACAACTTATGTGAGGGTGACTCTAATACGCTTTGTGGTATGTACTTGTAGTACGGGACCGTGTTCTTAATAAGTGAGTGTTTATATGCTAGCTGTTGATGAACGATCGACGTTATCTAATTGTGTCGGTGGAGGTGGTCTGTTGGGAGAGAAGGGAACAGCCTGATATTCTGTGGTCGATCGTCTTATGCGTAGTGTAGCATTTCCTGCATGTGTCGTCATGCGTGTTTTGAGTCGTGTAGAATATGTTTCTTATGGTTGCGTCTGGGATGACTTAGTCCTGTATCTCACCAGTCTTTAGCCATCTGTTCGACGCTTCCATTACGACATATCTGACTGAGTTCGTGGCGAGTCTTCCATAGAGTTCCTTACGAGCCCATGAACCATGCAGCTGCTGAGAGTGGGAGTCGGAAGTGGTGAGTGTTCGATAAGGTCCAGGGGTGTGAGGTGTATTGTGTCAGCCTTGACAATAGCTGAGTATAGTGAGGAGTGTTATGCTCTTTGGTAGAAGAGTTCCCTAGGTGTGTGTACTTATTTTTCGTGAAGGATGATTAGGTTGATGAGTGCTCTTCCTTGCGGGGAATAGTGATCCTTTCCGTAGCGGACTTGGGATGGTGCATGTTGTGTTTCGTGAATGTAGTGCGTGTTGTGCGTTTAGTGCTTCGAGCTCGGTGTTTGTCCATGGAATTATGCGGAATGAATATGTTAGTGTGGGGTAGGCAAAAGTGTTGATGGCTTTACTTTTATTTCTGGCGTTGAGTTGTGTTTTGAGGATATTGTTAACTCGAGCACGGTGTATGTTCTTCAGTGCGTTTTTGATGTTTGCGTTGTCAATGACGCGCGGTTGCTGGAAGCCCAGAGACCCATAGGTCTGTCCCATTTCCATGGATTGAATGACCAACCCATGATCCAGTTCAAAACCCTCCGTGTTCTGCGTAGCTAGAGGCATTTGTGAATTCCAAATTCCATCCCAATCTCTTTGGTGAACTGTGTGATGTCTTATATTAAATTAGTAAGTTGTGCATTGTTTAGGTGTAGAGTTTCATGTCATCCATGTAGAGTAAGTGTGTGATTTTGTAAGATGTCAGATTGCCTGAGGTAAGCCTATAACCATGTTTTGTGTTGTCTAGCATGTGGCTGATTGTTCTTGAGAAGAACCAAAGAAGACTCAAGGAGTCTTCCTGGAAAATACCTCTCCTTATGTTAATGGGGGACTGTAGTAATGGAGATGTTGGAGGTATTTTACGATCGGAGGCCTCTGCCTAACCCCAGAACGCGGGTGACTTTATCCTGCGCCACACCGGATGCAGCATGTTCAATATTAGAACGAGATCTCATCATAGATGGTTGGACCCTTTAGCCTACCTTAAAGCAAGCGTAGTTCCCGCCCCCACCGTGAGGAGGCAGGGTCAATGGGGCTTATTATTATTACACCGTAAAAGATTCAGATCATGGGTTTCCCCAGCAAAGACAATACGGCGGGTCAAGGACCAAAGCACATATTGCCAAGTGTAAAAAAAAATAAAATGTATAAAAATGTCTCTTAATAATTTACATGAAGCATATGAATGTATCACCTGACGATGCGGGCAAATATATGAGCTCGAGAACCCGGTAGTGGTTTTTTTATTGTAAATAACTTTATTTTTAACTTTTGATAAGTGTATTAGCTTTGAAGAACCAATGTAATATAAAAAACACACGTTAAAGAATTGTACATATATCTATATTTTTCAGCAAATTTTCGGAAGTGATTTTAACAGTGCCGAATCTACTCAAAGCCCGGTTTTAGCTAATTTACTTTTACTGAAATTTTCTTTAGTGTAGTTTGAAAATAATTCTTAAAATTAAAATATCATGCTTGAATGTTCTCAATTAAGAATCAGCAGTTAGAGGACGATCAGCTGCTTTTAAAAATTTTAAGTAGGCCTACATCTTATCAATTGTGATGAGTCCTTCGTTTAAAAAAGGAATTGCTGTTGATACTTTCTAGTTTTTCATCCATAGGGTGAAGAGACCAATCTTTAAAGGAAGACCAATTCAATTATTACAACAAAAATATATTTATTTTTAAGTGATTGACAACAAAGCGCACAGAACATTTACAATGCTTATTGTACTTATTTTGTGATAGTGTTAACTTCTAATATAATTTAAAAAAGGGTGTTTATAATTTTACATTAATTATTGCTGAGGATTTTTTTTGTGTGTGAAAACAATTTAAGGGAAAATGTCCGCATTTCTAAGTTACAATATTTGCCCATATAAATTTTCCATTCGCTAAAAAGTGTTTACATCCTCAATTTGTTATGTAAGTATGATCCTAAATTCTATGAATTTTAATTAATTCACGCACACGCAAACAATATGAATCAGCGTGTTCCGTTGCAGCTGTTTTTGGTCACCTTCATCTTCCGAAGAGATCCACACAGAGGAATTTTCATATCTAAACAATACATTGTGTCTTGTAAATATGCATTCTATTTTTCAGGAAGGTCTATTCACTAATTCAAAAGCTATTTAGAAGTGAATATGTAACACAAACCTGACTGTATGATTCTAACTTTCCTTACTTGAAAGTAGACTAAAAACATAAACAAATCAGCGACCTGTGAAAATTAGATATTGAATTAGCATATGATGGGATTCGATATTTTCCCAACAGGAACGATGACATCAGCATCAAACAAATACCAACAAACAAAACTTCAACCTCATCTACACGAAATAAAACTGTGATCTTATATTTAAAGAAATAAATCTTAAATTTTGAGTTATTAGGCTCACAACATTTTAATTCCATTAAGAATTGAATTGCTGCACGTGGAAGTACGTTATACGAAATTTCGTTATATAAACGAGTGAATTTGCAAAAAAAGAGCGGATTATTAATCAAAAGACAAAATTTATAATAATCTAGCACTAACAAAACAAGAGAAAATGTTCAAATGTTTAAATAGCTCTGGTTATTTAATTATAAACCAAAAACAGCTTTTTCTTTTTCGTGAATAAGTCAGTGAAGATTAATAGTCTACTTCATGTAACTTGTGATTTTATTTAAGCTCTATTTGTCCAAATCATATAAGCTTGTTTTCGTCGTAGTTCTGATCATTGACACGATCCCTGATTGCTGAAAAAAAAGCTCGTTAAAAAGCAATTAAGTGATCAAAACGATCCCTCCAAGCCTTTATTGCTGACATGTACTATGTAGGGAGGCCTATGATGTTAGGTCTGTACTTAATATGTACAAAGGTTTTCCCTAAACAATACAGTATAACTCTTTTCCTTCACTCCAAACAAATATAAATACACCAGAAATTACCAATATTTCATCAATCCAATCGAAAGACTTTTTCTATGTCTCGACATAATGAAACTAAAAATATTAAAATAAATAAGAGAGGAGAAAGAATAGAATCTTTTCCTCTCTCCAACCATTACAAAATATAACAAACAGTCCTTACACTATCATTGGATAAGTTTTACGTGTACTGTAGAATCTTGATGACATAAGTAGAGCCTGTTTAATACTAAGAAATTTAATCAAAAATATTAACAAAATCACAACGGTTTCGCTAGCGAGAGCTGGCTTTTTCAAGTCACAAAGACCCAGTGAAGAAGCCTCGTCTGATTAATGTGAAAGCTAGTTCTGGCCTGTTTGCATGTTGATATTTTAGATAAAGATCCGTAATTAGCAATCCATTTGGGAGCTATTGTGATAGCGACCAAAATCGGTAGCTATTGGGTTTCTTCTGTTCATTGGATCGACAAACTGATTTCACCATCGTATACAGAGGCCCAAACAACGTAGGAATGGAGTATTTTCATAGGCTAACGCCCCTCCATGTTCAAGATATTTGGCATTATTGTCATTGTAACCTCTCCACTTCTAAAAACTCCCGAACGAAAGGTCAGTTCGACAAACGGACTTCACCATCGTGTTAGTATACCCGAACAACGTAGGAATAGGATATTTTCAGGGTATTTTCCCCTCCCGCCCATGTTCGAGATATTTGGCATTGTTTTCATTGGATTTCCTCTATTAACTTAAATGTTAGAAATGCAACCATCGCACTTGAGTTATCAGCTATAGCTTGATGCGAAAGGTCTCTGGCTCATTTACTGGGATGGACTCCATACTTTTTTATTTATTTTTAAAGTTTTAAGTTTTTTGTATTATGATGGATCGCCCTTAAATTTATGCTTTAGCACAAAATGATATTCACTTGTTTTTGCTTTTTGCTTTTTTATACGTAGAGAATTTTTTAAAAAATGATGTATATTTTATTTACTAACATTTATTTACTAATAAAGAACCACTGATAATTGAGACCGAATAATCCATGTTTTACTGTATTAACGAAAGATTTTCACCCCGATTTATGATCATTGTTAATTATTGGATTTATATTTTGTTGTCCTACTTTTATTTCTGAGTCCGTATTCAGAATAGCTTCTGTTCAATGTTAAAGGAACTCAGGTGTTTAATGAAAGCTAATTTTGGCGGCAGCTTTGAGCAATTTGATATAATGAACTCCTTTCCACCATCAAACCCTTCCCAGAAGAGCAGGCGAGGAATATTGATTCCCTGATCATCAGTAGCACAAGTGTCCATTCGGGCTGTGTCGTTCAATGGTTTCTCAGTCGTCAGTTATGCATCTTTACCCTGGTTACGAATGCAGAGTCCAGAACTCAGCAACTTCTCCTGAGACAGAGAAGAGAGCTCGATATCTTCAAGTGACTCTTTGATGGTGACATCATCTACAATGCTGATGACATCTACATATGATGCGGATCAGATAAGCAATGACAATGAGGAATTATTAACATCTGCCAAGTGAACTGCAAGTGAAGAAATTTTGAAGATGAAGATATCTTAAATTGTTTTAAATTGATCGGAATTCTTGAATGACATCCATAATTTCAGTAATAAAAAATTTAATTTTATTAAATGAAAGAATTACATTGTTATTTAGTGTATGTGATTTTATATTTTACATTTGTGATTTTATATTTTACATTTGTGATTTTACATTTGTTTTTGAAGG
>JAFIDM010045618.1:0-13574 GCA_023159025.1 Thereuonema tuberculata
GTTTTTTACATTCCATTGCATCATTCATCAGCAAGTTTTATGATCAAAATTACTTGGACATTGCCACGAAGATCGTGAATTCCATCCTTGCGCGAAGCTTGCAAAGACGCCTCTTCAAAATGTAATTGGAAGCTAGCGAGTCTGCTGACCACACTGATTTACTTCTTTATACAGACGTGAGGTGGCTGAGCCGCAGAAAATTTATAAAAACTGAAATTATTTTTTTTCTGGATTAACGAAGTGACGACACCGAGTTACTTAAAAACGAAAAGTGGCTCCGTGATTTAACTTTCTTATCAGATTGACAAATCATTTGAATATTATTAACTTGGAGCTACAGGGTAAAAATCAAACCATTATCGACATGATTAGCGCAATAAACTTTTTAAAAAACAAATTGAAGTTATTGATTAATCATCAACTGAACAAAAAGGATCTCAAAAATTTTCCAGCTTTGGAAGCAAGAGCAAGTTCTCACTTAAATTATGATAATTACGAGACGGAGCTAAAATACATTCTGAATGAGTTTGAAAGACATTTCTCTGATTTTGATAAACTGACGGATATTGTAACTTCCATGACTTATGAAGACGTTGAAAAATCTGCTACTGAAATATCAAACATTTTCAATATGGAGATCTCTTCTGTTCAAAATGAGATATTGCACATAATGTCAGATATGCATCTCAAAGCCAGAGCAACAGATACCAAATTTCGGTCTTTGATACCCGAAGACAAATATCAATGTTTGAAACAAATAGCTCTTCAGTTAACAGGATTGTTCGGATTAACTTACTTGTGCGAATCTGCATTTTAAGAAATGAAAATAATTAAATAAAAATATGGCAATCGGCTTATTGATGAACACCTGTTATCATGCTTGCGGTTGTCGCTCAATAAGTACGTGCCATCCTTTGAAAAGCACATGGATGATATGCAATGTCATGCACCAACATCCAGTCAAAATTAGCAATTTAAGACTGTTACAATTATGTAAGTAGGTACGTAACCTATTATGTATATTGTATATCTCTAATTATGTTCAATAACAGCATTTTTCTTTAGTATGTACGTTTTTTCTTTTGTAGCTATGCCTTAGCCTAGTCCTAATGGTCGGCCGTCGATCGCTTGTCGCCTAAATATTCTGTGGTCGATCGCAGACACTACTGTTCTACTGCCTTTGATTGTATTTAATGTGAATTACAGAAAAACAAAAACATTTTTCTTTCCATCAAATACAATCTTGTTTCATCGAATAAAACTTGTACTCCGACATATCCTATTAAAATGAAAATACTCAAACTTCCATACTTGATTTCAATATTTCGTCTTTATTGATCATAAAGACTTTTTCAAGGTTTAAGTATAACATTAAAAAATAAATCATCCTATTAATAGGCAAAAGTTGTACGTATCAAATTTGTAAATTTGTAAATTTGTAATTTGAAATTACCAATCACAGTGCAGCGTTGAAACACGTCAGGCATGACGTCACGCCCATGTTTAAAGATGGCGTCTCTACTATTTTCTCTACTTCACCACGACGGATCGCGATTACACAATTATTATCAGCGTATTGAGATTTTCTTTCCCACATAAATGAAGTTTACACTGAAATGCATGAAGTTCATGCGTCAAAATTTATCAGAGAGTTTGTAAAACCTCGGTTTTTACATAATTTCGGCTGTGTCGCCGCTTTCTCAATACTCTACAAGTAGGAGATAATGACGATGCGCGTGTCCTCATTGCTGCCCAGACAGGATTATTGGTATTGGCTGTTGGACATTCGTTATTGTTAAGGTTATTGTTGAAACTGGTAAATCATTTTTTTATTTTCTTTTAACAAAATTTCGCTTAGTCATTCAAATTATGTGTGGGCTGTTGCGGAAGTCATGGCTTTTAAAAAATGAGCTCAGAACATCTTTTTCAATCTTGTGTTTTTCAAAAATTTCATGATATTTCAAAAATGTGGCATGTTTTATTTCCGTTAATATTGCCTAAATTTCGACGAACCTACTTTTAGGGCAGAAGGTTGCCATTATGTTTCATAATGAGAAACCGCAGCGCTGGCTACTACGAGAGTGGTAAATCAATTTTTTATTTTTTTTTTATTTTAACAATATTATAATATTATTTTAACAAATAAGCCATATTCAAATTAAATATCGGCTGTTGTGGAAGTCATGGCTTCTAAAAAAATTAGCTTAGAACATCTTTTTCAATCTTGTGTTTTTCAAAAATGTGGAATTTGTTTTACTTCCGTGAATATTTCACGGGTCGCAACAAGTTACTTATTAATTCTCACTTTTCTCTTTGTTATTATGAGAATAGATATTCTCTGTATGCTTTAGTTTTATACTTAAACCTTGAAAAAGTCTTTATGATCAATAAAGACGAAATATTTGAATCAAGTATGGAAGTTTGAGTATTTTCATTTTAATAAGATATGTCGGAGTACAAATTTTTCTTTCCATTTTGCAACCTAAAAAATCACTAAAATGTACATATATTTTTTCATAAAAACAAGAATTTAAGTTGTTATCAATCCAAAAAAGACATATCTTTTAATCCTTTGTTGTTGTTTTTTTTTTTCAAAAATGAAATAACAAGTATGAGAGATAAAATAAAAACCAATTTAAGAAAAAAATAAAACAAACCTTATATTTTGTGAGCAAAGTCTCTTATTTTTTATTGGCACCAGTACATAATACTATCAGCCAATGGGCTCGCAAATTATATGATGATAATATTTAACCAGAAATAATTCATATTTTTGTGTGTTTGTTCTTTAAGCAGGGTCAGATTTCCGCCTAGACCTAGAAGACCCGGGCCTAGGGGCCCCAGCCAGCCGAGGGGTACCAGCCAGCCAAGGAGCCCCGCCGTATTTTTTTTTCTTTTTTTTTTTTTTGGTTGTAGATTTTCGGGATGGGGGGGGCCGCAAATATCAAGTGCCTAGGGGCCCTGGGTGTTTAAGTCCGGCCCTGCTCCTTTGTAAGATTATTAAAAACAGAATAGAGAATCGGATTTCGGAAAATAATGCTGTAGAAGAAAATCAGGCAGGTTTCAAGAATGTTTCAAGAAAGAACATTCAAATCAAGATACTTTTACATTAAACTATTTAATTGAAAGAAGACTGGAAGAGAAAAGTAGTTTCCTACCTGCTTTGTAAAGTAGCTTTAGATGTTGGAATTAAAGAGAAAATGTTGAGAATTTAAAAAAAAATACTTTTTAAATTTAGGATAACTTTAATAACGATAGATCAACAGAACAAGAATTCCCTAAGAATTTACAAAGGAATAAGACAACGATGAGTGTTAAACCAAATGTTATTCATAATTTTGATGAATAAACACGGGAAAATCTTACGAGAGAGATATTGGAGAAAATCAAAAATTCAAGATACGGAAAAAAAAAAGTTTAGCTTAATATCAGGTTGAACCCTAAAATGTCGATTTGGTTGACCTGCAAATACCACCACTTCTAAGGAAGTCATTAAAGCATGCTTTAGGTGTGTAGTTACGTCAGTTGAAGGATCACCCCTACTGCATTTGGTATCGACTGGCCTTGAGGTTCTTTCTGTATTTGCATCCTGTTTTGTGAGTTGAATCAAAATATGGATACGTTGGATATTCGACAATGAGATGCTTTGTGAGTTCTTGCGAGGCTTATCGGCAGCTGAGGCGAAGGGGAACATACCGATATGTTTTCACTGAAGACCATGTAAGCGAAAGGACAGTGCAGCTTTAGTTCAAAAATTCCGTGATGGAGATTTCAAGGTAACAAATGCTCCTAGAAGACGCCATGAAAAAGTGGTCTCAGCCGAGGAGGTGAAAGAATTGATCGAGTCTTACAGCAAAGTTCACGGGAGATAGCTGAGAAACTAGAACTATCGTCCACACAATTTTACGCAAAGTGCGGAAGATGGACAAGTGAGTACCCTATGAACTCACACTAGGAAACAATACTATATGTTACACAATTTGTTCTTCCCTCCATCTTCGCGAAGAAAAAGAGCCTTTCTTGGATAGAATTGTAATCTGCCATGAAAAGTGGATAATGTACAACAGTAGGAAACTCTCATCATTTGGATTGTATAAGAACGAGCCACCGGCAGCAACTCCTAAATCGGCTTTTCACCGACCAAAAATTCTTTTTTGCTGTTGGTGGTCCACGGCTGAAATTGTCCATTGGAACTTTCTTCGCCGCAAGCAAACCATCACAGCAGAGGTGTACATGGCAGAATTGACTGAAATGCACCAGAAGCTAGGAAAGATACAGCCCTCACTGGTCAATCGAAAAGGTCCCATTTTGCTTCACAATGATACAAGACCCGCATACAGCAGAACACATCCGCAGGAAACTTCACGAACTTTGATATGAGATTTTGCCTCATCTGCCTTATTCACCGGACCTTTCGCTAACAGATTTTCACCTATATATATGGACAACTTTCTGAAAAGCAGGAGATACCTCCAAGATTGTGATCTCAAAAGGACATCGAAGGATTCCTGCAATGCCAAACCACAGATAGCTGCAAGAAAGGAATTTATACTTAAGAAAGCGTTGGCAAGATTGTATAGATGCAGATGGACGCTATTTTGAATAATAAAAATTACACCCGAACTCAACAACAGATTTTGATTTCGTTCACTCCAAACCTACATTTTAGGATTTCCAACCTAATACAGTAAAAACTGGTTTATATGTATTTCAAGGGGAATATTTTAAATTACGCTTAACTGAGAATCAACTCAGGTTTAACTTTATTTTTAATTAAACTTAATATGAACATTCGTAATGTACATTTGTATAAGTTATTAGGTAGGCTACATATCTTTCAACGTCTGATAAGAATAATTGTAAAACTGTCAATTTCAAAATAGTGTATTCATTTTCACAGAGGTTTTCTGATTTCGTGTTTTAAGAAACTTTAAGGGAAGGAAAAATATACTGTACACTCATTACATAATTACAGTTCTAAGATAAATGAAAAGCAAAGACTCAACAAATTTTCACTAATTTTTCATCACATTGTTACACACTTACTTTTCCATATCTGCAAATTTTCCCTTTTGTTGACGGCTGTGCTTTACAGATTTTGAATCTAACTTTCAACATTCTTCTAAAATTGACTCCTTCTTACTAATGACTGCAGATAACGTAGTGTAACTTACATTTAAGCCATTCGCAATTCCTGCTTTTAATTTTTGGAGGTTGTCTTTCACTTACCGAATACATCTCACTTTTTCCTCTAAGAGTAACTTTTATTCCTTCTATTACTAATGGCTGCAAGAGAGAGACTGAAATAAATAAAGGGAACATATGTTTCATCAATGCGAAAATTCATTCAGTTTTTATCTCTGACCGACCTTTCATTCAAAGCCGCCCAGAAACCTCATGAACGCGATACGGAACGCCGAGCTGTATATCGGTGCACCTGGGTAATATCTATAATTGAAAATACGTACAATTCAATCTCGTTTTCAAAAATACACTACGTATAAAGGAGAATTACGTGTAACTCAGTACATCTCAGAAATAATTTATATGTCATTAAATATAATTTCCGCCAGGACCTACAAACAATTACTTTTAAGAACTACGTACAACTGGGTTACGTATAAACCAGTTTCTACTGTATAGGCGGATGGTATTGTGCTAGTAGTGGAGTCAAAAGTAGAATTAAATAATAGGCTACAATCACTTCAAATTTTAGTGATGATTATTGATTAGTTTACACATGATAAGATTCATTATATTTAGAAATACTGGAGAAATAGGAAAACAAGACAAACGGCATTGGGTCGGAAATTTTAATACTTATCAATATTTAGGAAGATGTTTTCTTCAGGCAGTAGGGGAGACCGGGGCAGAGCGGTCCACTTTTTTTGTTGAATTTTTTTGTTTTTTTTGTTAAGAGATTTTCCATTGCATTTATTTTTGTCAGAATTGGGAACTATTCAAGAATATAAATACTTGATTTCATTTCATTATATTCATAAATAAAATTGGTATTAATTAGCAAAGCAAAAATGGTAGAGTGGTCCAACCTGCCCCGACCACAGGGCAGGCTGGACCACCCCATGGGGCACGTTGCTCCGGGTAAGAATAACAACATTTAAAGTAAGTTTTTTATTGAATATAAAATAACATGCCATTTAGGATATCATGAAATAAAGTTTAACTTAACGTAGACTACCTAAGGTATTACATATTCAAGTGAAAATTTAAAATAATCATTATGCAGTTGAAAGTCGGAAATGAATAATATCAAATAGGTTTACATTGAATTAATTAATCACTTAATCTTCTTTGCAGTTGAGGCATTCGTAAAATAAACCCCAAATATCACTGGCTATGCAGGAACTATGGGCCCATCTCTTGCACTGCGTACATTGAATCCCCTTTTTTAAAGTTCTTCAAACAGGAGAGGCACACAGCATCTTCATCATCACTAATGATCTGTAATTGTTTCCTCTTTATCCCTTTGCCTTTGCTTCTATTTGTTTTTTTGTTAATGTTGCTTTTAGAGACTGTTGGCCGAGTCATGTTTTTCGTTGCTACTCTTCTTTTCTTTCTTTAGATTTTCGTTGCTCTTCTTGCAGAGCTTTTTTTACTGGCGTATCCGTCAGTATTGCCGTTGACCTTTTTTTGTTCTCTATTAAGATTATTAAGATTATATTGTTAATTATGCCATTTTTTAATGCTTTCTAATGTAACAAAGTGTGTATAGAATATATATTTAATTTAGAGTTTCACTTACTGAAAATTGTGTTAGTTAACTTAGGGATGTAATTGTGTGTGTTTTAGAATACGCTCCCTCTCCTGAAATGTTTAGACTGATTGGGTGTACTTTTTGCCTGTGTGTTTCAGATTCATCAACTAATCTGATTTTTCCCGCCAGAGTGTACTTAACTTTTCTCCTTTTGTTCCCACGGGAAAACGAAAAAGATAAAACCACGTGATCACTCAATCAATGCACAACTGTTTTTTCGAAGTTTTTCTTTTTCTTTCGCACATATTGTTTTCTAAATAAGCTCAAACAATTAAAATAATATTTAACCATGAAATATCACAATTACAACAATACAATTATTAAAAATCAAAATATATACCCTCAGAGACCAAGATTTTAATCGTGTCATGTTGCCAATTCCACAACGTGACAGTTTGCATAGTTTTAATTAGAATTTAAAAACAGTTAAATGTGTAAATTGGCTATTTTCGAAGATTAAGATGCCTTCACACGAAGTCTTCCCCTATTACAGTACTTGCTGAGAGGAATTACTAAAGGGGTAACATCCTTTAATAATATAGGCTACACACAATATATAATAGCCCACATAAAAAAATAAATAAAAAAATATAATATGTAGTAATATAATACAATATAGTATAATAGGCCTAATAAATATATAATACAGCAAAAAAAATATAATGTATAGTGCCAAAATATTTTATTGTAAAAACAGCAGGGCAGAGTGTACCACTGGTCCAATGTGCCCCGTGTCGTTCGGTCCACTCTGCCCCATCGCCTTTTTGGCGTTTCCTTCAGTTGTAACTATCGACTACTTTAAGTATTCAATTCATACTACAGCTTAAAATGATCTTTAGATTACCGCCTACAATATGAATATTACGGTTAAGTTATTCAATGCATCGCTGAACGGCAATATTAAAGTAAAAACAACACTAAACATTTACTTACCTGGACAAAAACAAAACAATCGATCACCTCACTGTCACCAATGAGCCGAATTCACTGATGCTTTTGTGGTAGCAGCGCCACAATGGCACCAACCTTCTTTCTGATTTTTGGCGCTTTCTAACGTCTACACGAATTACTAAAGTCAATGGTCCACTCTACCCCTAGGTCCACTTGGCCCCGGTCTCCCCTACACGTTAGGAAAATTTAAAGACTAGGAATAATAATGAAATTAAGCACACATGGGAATTAAAATATCTATAAAAAACTGGATTAAGGTAAATTGTTTATTTAAGAGTATGGTAAAGAGTGTAATTTCGTTTGGAATGGAATTGGATGGATATACAGGGTGATTCAAAATTCCCTGTTGTTTCTGCTTTAAAGATAGGTCAGGAATACAAAAACAAACCGTATTCAGAGTGGAACGTATGTCCGCAAATGCCACCCGAAAGTGCTAGGGGCGCTGTTTGGCACTACATTAGTTGGACAGTGTGAGCCATCGTCATTTAAGACGTTGACTTTGTACGAGTAGGATGGTATCGCTTCACTAATGCTGAGACTAATGCAACTAGCCTAAGGGGCAGCGAACGGGAACGGACTGCTCGCTGTACGATTGTATCGTGAATGGTTCCCCAACAGACATGTGCCCAAACGTTTGCGCGTTTGCACCAGTATGAAACTGGATCATTCGACGGAAACAGACATGACTGTGTACACCTTACTGTCATATTGTAAACATAGGGCTAATAAATATTTAGTCTATCTTACTTGCTGTCTTTTATTTCTGAATCTTCTGAAAATATACCTTCTAGCATATTTGTGTGGCGTTTGCAGATATACGTTCCACTACGAATACGGTTTGTTTTTTTATCCCTGTCCTATATTTAAGCTAGTACAGCGAACTTTAAATTAGGGGAGAATCAGTTATATTATTTCTTAAAATATTTTTTAAATTAGATAGATCAATTTGTACAATGATTTTGTAACTTCGATATTGAAGCTATTAAAAGAGGATTCCGACATATAAAAAGAATACCAAATTATAGTGAGAATAGATATTCACTCAAATGTTTCAGAAAATTAATAGATAGAAAGATAGATAGATAATAGAAAGCAAAAATTAAAATGGTAAAATAGCAGTATTAAAGAACATGAAAAAGTAAGGATTGGCTTTGATTTAGAAAAAGCCATGGATTTAACTTAATGGAAAGAGAATAAAATTCTAATTTTGTGGAAAAGCCATGTAATTTGTTGATTGTAAAGAGTTAGAACAAGAAAGAATAATATTAAATATAGAAAATAGTAAGGATAAGAAAAAATTATACTTAAATTTATTAAATCCAAAAAAAGATAAATATAAAATTACATAGATTTTCTTCATCCATTCTTTGAAGAGAAGTTAAAAAAGAACTAAAAGTACACTCTGTAAGAACGTATAAACTCTCCCAAATATTTCAAATAACTTTTTATTAAAGAATTTGTTTACTTCCCTTTTGTTTTTCATAGTCTATTTAACAGCAATGAATTCATGTACCATTTAAACATCTCAAACATTTTGAGTAGTTTTTAAATTAAAAAAATAAAAATCACTTTTCAACTGTCCTTTTGATTTTTTTATGGCTTTATTTAGACTTTCTTTGCTTGTAAAAAAATTTTCAGATTTTTTAAAAAGGACTCACACCGTTGTTTTAATTTTGCAACAATGCTAACGCACAGGTTATACCTTGAAAACTATTATAGTTAGAAACTTGTAATTTATGCTGTTAGATTCAGCGGAAAACGATACCTTAAGATTCCAATTAAACATTGGTTTCATACTCATGTTTGATATATGTACCTAGGAAAATAAAATATCATTCAGATCTCAGATGGTGTGGTGCAAAATGGTCTTCAAATTCCATGATTTCACTTGGAGTGACTCATTTTGTGGTCTCAAACAATGAAAACTATAGATCGCAGCTGAGAAAGAGGAAAAATGTAATACTTTGACTTTTTTATCTATTCGATAAAATAAGTATACTTACGTTTTAATAATATAGATTTTACTATACTGAGGGAAGAAATATGTTTGAGATCTATCAAATCCTTCATTATGGATAGCCAAATTTGCTTTAATTTTATCAAATTTGAATTTGCCCTGTGATCCATTTGGAAAGGGATTGAATTGATAGATAACAAAATTGTTTTTGCCTTAATATTAATTCAATGTATTTTTTTTTTTATTTGCACTTACTTTTTGAGAATATTTGTGAATTCAAGATTGTGTACGAAGACTAATCTATCTCTTTTTATCTAAGATAATCCATATTTATAAAAGAAAACTTTAGGTTTTTCTGTTCGCAACTCCTCCAAAACCATAAGACACAGTAATACAAATAAAGTGTCAAATGTTAGGGATACTATTGAGGATGGCTATATTTTATTTCTCATCGACGTTGGTCAACCGTAAGTCACGTGAGTTAAGGTCAACTGCTAGCGGGTCATTCCACATCAAATCACCCGATGAGTTCACCACACCATCACAGATTTTTATGAAAATTTATTTGCATATATAGAATCATAATATAAGATATTCTGCAAAATATGTGATTTTTAGGTCAAATATTTGCCGAGATATAAATTTTTGAAGTTTTTTTTTGTGCCACGCCCCTTTTTTGACGTATTTCCTTGAATATCTCCTCTCCTAATCAATCAAATGAAACCAAATTTGTTTTCCCCATGTATTTTTTTATGCTGAATCCAAAAATTCCAACGAAATTAGTCTAGGACTAATAGTTTTGTAGTAATAGACAACACGTAAACATTTAGGAAAAAATTTAAATGGCCATGTGGGACAACATTTAAAAATTTGAGATTTTAACCCAAGTCTAAAAAAGGTCTAAGGTAACTGATAAAAAAAATCAAGAGGGTGTTTTGCTCCTGAGCTTAGAAAAAAAATCGCAAAGTTTTTTCGAATCGCGTAAATGAAATATTCAAAAATTATTACTTTGTCACTGCAAATTTATTTAGTAAATTCAAGTTATCCCTTGCTTTAGTCACAGCTCTGTAAGCAGTAAATCTCACTTATAACAGGTAATAACCCAGGTAAAACCCATATTTTCAAACTGAAAACTCACCATCGCCGACCGCCGAAGCTAGACACCGTAGACCTAACATAGCTATGTTAGGCCTACGGTGTCTAGCTTCGGCGGTCGGTGATGGTGAATTTTGTCAAACATATAAGAGTTATAATTAATCTGAATAAAAATATAATGTGCCGTGAATGTAACAATGAAAAAACTAAAAACAATAATAAGAACAGCACCTGAATAAAATTTAGTTTTTTTCATTTTTAATTTTTTCATTCATATATGAGTTATATTTGCATGTTATTATTTATTCATTATTATTGAAATTCATTTTATTTGCATTCAAACACCCACACTATAACGAAATTATCCAAAAAAATTATTTGACTGTCTCCCAAAAAAGTCATTTGTCAGAATGCATTTTCAAAAAAAATACAGTTTTTTTTTTTTTTTTTTTTTAAATTAAACAAAGGAGTTAATGGCAAAAGTGTTTAGATTAAATTTTTCTAATTAGGTTTCTGTATCATTTGAATATTGGATCCAGAATTTTAGATTTTAAGAACAACATAACAGTTATTTAAATATACGATATATTGGGAGTGTTTGAACGCAAATAAAATGAATTTCAATAATAATGAAAAAATAATAATATGCAAATATAACTGTTATATGTTTGACGATTTTATATAAAAAGTTTCAGATTTGTATTAGCAGTAAAAGTAGAACCTCGATTAACCGAAGTGGTCAGAACCGGACCTCCGTCGGTAGATCGAAAATTCCGGATAAAAGAGAGCACTTAAAAATGCCATCAGGAGACCGCAAAAATTTTAACACTGGATTTTAAACATGTACAATACATATGTACAAAACTACTAAATGTGATGTTTTTAATTACATTACTTTAATTATAAACAATAAATTTGTTCAGTAAATGTCACAGAAGTCAGAAAATGCAATGTAAATGTTTATATGACATACGATACATACTTTACTTTGCCTTAAACGGAAGTTTGCTCTGCCGTAAGCATGACTGATGTCGTTTAGCCACTGTATCCCGAAGTTGTTTCAGTAGCATAAGTTCTGTAGAATCAGAGTCATTCTTGCTCCAACCACATCAGTCCTTTAGCAAAACATTCAAAAGCATCGGAGTTGCTTATTTTAGAAGTTTCCTCATCACTTTCGCTGTTATCGTCATCGCTATTGCGTTTTCGAAATTGGGCGATGATTTTGAAGTGACATTGTTTATGTATCAAATAAAAAACTTAAGGAAACCGACGTCCGTTAAACAAGGTTCCGGTTAAAAGAGTTTCGGATAATCGAGGTTCTGCTGTAGTTTAAAAGATATGGGGCGGTGAAAACCACCAGTACTTTCCAGTACTGTATGAATTACCCAGTGAAAAAGTTCCCGCAATTTTTAAAAGTATTTCAACAGTAAAATTAAGTCTATCAACAAAATGATGATAACGTTTATTAATTTAGTAACAATAAATAAAATCCAAAACCTTTACATCAAATGCTCAAAATTGCCTCCTTTGGCCTCAATACATTTACGGAGTCGCTTTCGAAAAGTGCCGAAGTTGGTCGCGCATTCTTCCACCGTAATCTCGTCCCAGGCACGTGTTGAGCCGTTTTGAGCACGTCAACGGTGGCGTATCGTGTTCCCGAGATTTTTTGCTACATGATGGACCATACTGAGTAGTCCATTGGGTGAAGATCCGGTGAGTTTGGTGGTCAAACATCCTTGCCCCAAAAGCTGGGAAACGGCTCAACCCACACAGCGATTGTTGAATTGGCGGAATGTGCTGAAGCCCAGACCTGCTGAAACGTAAATCCTTCTGGCCTGAAGTGCTGTGCCGCCCACGGTTCCAGTACATCACGGAGGACATGCTGCTGATAGCTGGCGGCGTTAATTTTGACGTTCCGCTCGATGAAGACCAGCGGCGTCTTTCCCATGGCGCCGATGCCGGCCCATACCATGATTGAGGCCGGAAAATGGCTGCGGCCGATGGTTTTCACGGTAGCGATCTTCTGCTGACCCTTCTTGAGCAGTTGGCGATGAATTTGGTGGTTGTGAATCGGCTCGATGGAGAAAATCTTCTCGTCGGTAAACAGGACCTTTTGCAAGAGACCACTGGCGACCAGACGAAGCATTCGGCGAGCTTTCTCAAGTCGTTTTGCCTTCATCGCTTCATTCAAGTAGTAGACTCGTGCGATCTTGTAGCTGCGGAGTTTCAGCTTCTTTCTGACGATGTGGCGAACGCTTTTCTCATCGATGTCAAGTTCTTTAGCCATCTTGCGCATCGACACCTCCGGATTGCGGCGAATTCGACAATGGACCTTGTCGATGTTCTCCGGAGTCGTCGCGGTTGTCGGACGGCCACTCCGATGACGGTCCGCGGTCCCCCCAGTCTCCTTGTAACTTTTCATGGCATCGAAGACGATCCTCTGCTTGAAACCGGTTGTGCGAATAATGTCAGATGTCCTCATTCCAGTTTTGTGCCACTCAACGACTGTGACATGTACATTTTCACATCCATAACGTCAGTACAACTGAAAATAAACAAATAAATAAAACATATTCTGGACCAAAATTAACCGAGGAATTCAATAAAATTATTGAAGTCGACATAAAATTGCGATGACAATGCCAAAACCTCGCAAAAATAAAATTGCGGGAACTTTATATAAGGTAAGGGAACCAGTTGTGGATCAGGAACCAATTGCGGATCAAGTCGTTTACCTTTTTAATTATCACACTTATCAACAGATGGCTCAGATATATAGAATCCCGATCCCTTCAT
>JAFIDM010045619.1:0-13573 GCA_023159025.1 Thereuonema tuberculata
AAAAAAAAAACATTGTATTATAAAGAGATATTTTCTTAAGTCTTAAGTCACTCTAAAGACTTCAAAAATTTTCCTTTATAATATTATGTTTTTTGTTTTAATTTAATATACTTTACTAAGCTTGTAAAAATGATGACATACACAACAGAAAAATTTTAATAAGATTTTTTTAAACAACACAATAAAAATAAATTTTACAAAGGATCGGTTTCGTCCTTTTGAAAATGATGTTATCAGCTAATGTAATACAATAAAACAAATGCTTAAATACAAAGCGTGCTCATTCGATTTTCTCTATATAATTTACACCAACGAAATATTTCGGAAATTTTGACCAATAGAAAGAAGGCAGTTCAGCTAGCCAGGTGTCTTGAGTAGGCAATGGAAGACGAGGAGCATCTGTAATCGTACTGATGTTGGCTTTGAAAGGAAATTGAAGTTTTTGCACCAGACATCACTGAGCAGCTTTCGACAAAAGGTTGAGTTGTTCACGCATCTATCAGCCGAGGAATGTGCACAGATTGATCCCATCACAAGAGTTGCAAGGAACCAAACGGACATTAACCAGGCTTTTTCACTGAAAATAATAAAAAAAAAATATATGGGGAGAAAGGGGAAAGGGGAGGGGAAAGGGGAGCGGAAAGGCCAAGAAAAACATAGGAAGCATAGAAAAAAATAACTATTTTTTTAAAACCATAATCACCTATCACTTGAACAGATAAACATTCATTATAACAATTAGGCATTGTGAGGATGAACACATATTCCTTGCTCTTGTGCAAGAAGTGATCGGGTTCAGAACATAAAACAATAGGTTTGTTGTATTCAAGTTGATGCCGAGTAGATAAACATGGGACGCAGTGGCATAATTAAGATCACGAATTTTAACAGCTATACAATGCTGAGATAGTCGCTGCAAAAGCTTTTACCTAGTTTCTCTTACGTAGAGACATGTATTATTACAACATTGGATAGTGTAAATAACCTCTCTGATCAGATGATGTTCATGACAGTTTGATCTATTACTTACAGAGCAAGCGATAGTATTGTTTCAATATGTTATATAAAGCTGAGAAGAGATTTGTGAAACGAGATAGAAATAAAGTTATCCGGTTTGAATTTAGTAACAAAGAGAATAGTATTCATTATTATAGTATGCTTGGAATGCTTAAGTGATTTGCTTATTGATGAAATGAACCGGATAATCATTGTTAATAAAAATTAATCTGATGATTTCAATTTCATTATTGAAGACTTCAATGTTGCTTAATAAAGCGAAAGCCTCATTTAATGCCATGCAAATATTATTTGTCTTGAAAGAAATGGCGCAATGAGTTAGAAAGCTCAAAATGATTCCATGATTGGAAGGCTTCCTATACACAGAGGTAACAAAGTTTATCTGCGAACGGGTACTCAAAATGTCCAGGAATGGAGGCGAAGAATCTAGTTCTTTTTCAAGTTTGAAATCAATATTGGGATGTATTTAATTAATATTATTCATTAGGCCTTCCTGAATTCTGGAATCAGTGTAAAACCGAAGGTCATCGACATATCTACAATAGAAGGGAATGAAAAGTTCCCGATCATCGTAAATAAGAACTGCCTATCTTTAAATATAAAACTTACCTACACTTCCGTGCAGCTAAATCGACTCACCCCTTCAGAGCGCACAAAAAGCCGTATATTTTTTTAATGGCTTAACCGATTTTCAAAAAACATTTTTTTATTAAAAGCCTAATGATTTTACTTTACAATGGCACCATTATCATTAAAATCTGTACAATATTTTCCAAATGAATGTGATCTGAACGTAAGCGTAGCGAAATGCAGTCTGAACGGAAACCACCAGTTGCGCGCCGCACTCCCCTATAAAATCCCACGTGGACCGATATTTCTTATCAGTCGCTTATCAGACGTTCATCTATACACATCTCTGCAAGTTTAATTCATTGTTTTCACAAACCCATGGATACTACGCCAGAAGACGCCATACAAGTTGTTGCTTTGTTGCAAGCAGGCCACAGTGAACGAGAAATCGCTCATCAACTAAACTTCAGCCAATCTGCTGTCTCAAGAGTATTCAGAAGGTTTCAGGAAACTGGTACATTCACTCGGAGACCACATACTAGACGGCGCCGATTCACATCTGAGAGGGACGATCGCTTTATCATTTCAACTTCACTGCGAAATCGCCATCTCACGGGCGTCGATCTGCAACAGGAGCTGAGAAAAGTTCGTGGAGTAGCTGTTAGTCAGTGGACTGTCAGAAGACGCTTGAAGGAAGCCAACCTCACTCCAAGACGGCCCCCAAGAGGCCCAAAATTGACCGTAAGTCACCGCACAGCACGACTCGAATTTTCTCGAGCAATGGCGGTCCGTCCTATTCACTGATGAGAGCAGAATGTGTCTCCATGGTAATGATAGGAGAGGTGGGGTCTACCGGCGTCCAGGAGAGCGATTTTCACAGTGCAGTTTTGCTGAAACAGTCTCGTACGGCGGCGGTTCCTGCATGATGTGGGCTGGCATATCTCTTGAGGGAAAAACAGATCTTGTTTTCATACCTGGTGGAGGCCGGAGGGGGGTCTGACTGCTCGACGATACATTGAGGACATTCTCCTGGATCATATTGTGCCCTACGCAGGATATATCGGGGAAGACTTCATGTTGGTGCATGACATTCAGCACCAACCACTCCGCAATTCATGGAGGAGGTTGGTCTCGAGACGATGGACGATGAGACGATGGATTTGTGAGACGAGCTCAAACGGAGGGTCCGAGACAGAAATCCGGCACCGTCTAATAAAAACGAGCTCAAGATTGCGCTGGAGGAGGAGTGGAATGGGATCCCCCAAGACTTTGTCAAAATCTTAATAGGGTCTATGAGGAACCGCATGCAAGCCGTCGTACAGGCAAGGGGAGGCAATACAAAAGTATTGATTAATAAAAGTTTCTTTGTTTTGCTTGAATTTTTTGTTGTAATTTAATTTTAACTATCCCCAATTTTTTTTCTTAAGCATGCATTTTGCTTGCGTTTTCATTCGAAATGCATTATAAAACAAAATATTGTACAGATTTTAATGATAATGGTGTCATTGTAAAGTAAAAACATTGGGCTTTCAAAAAAAATGTTTTTTGAAAATCGGTTAAGCCATTTAAAAAACATACGCCTTTTTGTGCGCTCTGAAGGGGTGAGTCGATTTAGCTGCACGGAAGTGTAGTTCTGCTAAAACAGCAGAAGTAGACAAACCCATGAAGAGCCCACTGTCTTGGCGGTAAAAGATTGCTTCATATGAAAAAAAAAATTATAAATTAAATCAATAATAAGGTGACAACATGTTTCAAATTGTTGTTTATTGATGAAGCTATGGAAGTGCTTACGGATCAAATGATTAAAGGATTTACAAATTAAATCATATGATATAGCGGTGAATAATGCCTCGACGTCTAATGAAAAGAAGGAGAAATTAAGAATGTAATTAAGATTAATAATCTTATTGACAACACTTAAACTATAGGCTACGCCAAAATTGGAAACAATAATAAAAGGAATCGCTGTAGAAAATTTGTGTGAGTTCTTTAATTGCTATATTGTTACAATTGATGATAGGCCTCGCTTAATAGATCCTGTTATCTATTTTGTCCTTATGGATTTTGGGGAGAAGGCGTAGACTCTGAATAGAAAATGCACTATCTTTAAGTTTGTCTGCTAGAGTATTGTTTGTATAACCGTCGAGGTCTAATTGGCGAAAAAGTTTCTATAGTAATTTAGGATTGACTTACTGCTCATTGAGAAGAAATTTTTTCCAGGAGTAGAGTCCAAAAACAAAGGCCCATGTCCTGGTATTGGTGACTTTCCAGGACTACAGCGTCCCCCCCCCCCTTTGTTTGCACTAACAATCTTTAACTCCTTCTGTTTTTATTTCTTTTGGCCTGCTATTTCAAGGGGACTAAGGTTGTTGAAGCGGGAGATTCGCAGAGAACTTCTGATGACGTTGCCGATGTATGAACGAAGGTTGGACGCAACCATTTTGTTGGGATAGGAAGCTAGGGTGGATTCAATTGGAGCAAGAATCTGATATAAATTTTGGGTTGAAGGAATGTTGAACTTCAAGCCTCTATTGAGATCTTGCTGTTGATGAATTGATGGTTTATAATTAATGTCATTAACAAAAAATTGCCTTTTAAATTTAACCCAATTTCCAAAATTTAAAAGGAAACTTTTTTAAACCTAAAGAAGTTCATTTCTTTAATTTATATGCAGCAATTTTTTGATAGGAATTTTGAAACGCTCTTGCAGCTTCTTTTAAAATATCTATGAATTGGTTGTGGGTTGGAATTGCCTGGAGTTGCATAAACAGACATTTTATAAAATTAATAGTACATTTTTGTTTCTTATGCAGTTTATTCAGTCGAACTTAAATAATGCTTTTCTTAGTTTTTGAAGGTACAGTTGAATTTGAACAGAATTTTCACATACCTTAACTTTTAGTGAAGTAGGTATCAAATCATATCTCCGGCAGATGTTATTAAAAATTAATGCTGTTCTTACGGCTGGAATCCTTCGGATGGATTTTATGAACTGGCTGATGTAGAAATAAGGCTGGATTCCCGTTATAATGAAGCACATATTTAACACAAGAAACACGGTGAATAAATACATAGGAAGATTTTGCTTAACGTGTGCGTATTTGAACTAAGCTTGATAAAATGATGACACAGAAAACTAAAAATTTTAAAAAGATTTTTTAAAAACCACTTTAAAAATAATTTTTACAGAGGACCGGTTTCGTCTTTCTGAAAAATAGGTTATCAACTAATCAACTTATATAATTTGCTAAGTTCGTCTGTCTGTCTGTCTGTCCGTAACTCGATATAATTTTGTTACCACTGCACCGATTTTAATGAAATTTGGCATATTTACTCAGTTTTTTACGCTGTTTTTGAAACCCAAAGCCATTTTTGCCGTAGAAGCTTCGTTCACAAGTTAGCGCAGTATTTAGATTATACAAACGTCTGTCTGTAACTCGATATAATTAAGATACCACTGCACCGATTTTAATGAAATTTGGCTTATTTACTCAGCGCAGTATTTAGATTATACAAAGGTGAGTTTTAAATCCTTTCGGCGTTATGATTCAAAAATATTAATTATTCTTTAGAAAAATTAAACTTTAGATATGGCTAGTATTTCGTTTTTCTTTTTAGGTGGAAAATGATCACCCAACTCTCAGAACCTATATTACAGGTGTAGATGTAAGAAGTACGCCTAAATAGATCTGATAAACATTAAAAAAAATTAAAATCAAATCATCAATCGAATTATTATACATATTAATATACATATAAATTGGCTAAGTTCGTCTGTCTGTCTATCTGTAACACGATGTAATTAAGCTATTAAGATAGATCCAATGGTTCTCAATGGTACCATTCAATGAAAAGTACTCAAATTGGATGAAAATATTAGTTCATTGTGTCATCCCATGTTGTTTCCATGAAATTTTATTCTTGGGAACTGACCTCGACAACTGAAATTCTAACAAAATATACTTTCAAAACCAAATAATTTTGTTACCACTGCATCCATTTTAATGAAATTTGGCATACTTACTCAGTTGTTTACGCTGATTTCGAAACTCAAAACCATTTCTGCCGTAGAAGCTTCGTTCACAAGTTAGCACAGTATTTAGATTATATTTACTTTATATTTGATAGTTGATAATAAAATGATTTTTCAGATTTTTTTATGTCTGTCAGCCGACAGGCTTTGCTGCTAGTGTAATACATTAAAACAAATTTTTGAATACAAAGGGTGATCATTCGATTTTTTTCATATAATTTACACCAACAAAATTATTTCGGAAATTTAGATCAATAGAAAGAAGCCAGTTCAGCTGGTCAGTCGTCTTGAGTGGGCAGTGGAGACGAGGGGCATTTGTAATCTTACTGACATCGGCTTTGATAGGAAATGAAGTTTTTGTGCCAGACATCCTGAGATGCGTGAAGAACTGAACCTTCTATCGAAAGCTCCTCAGTAAGGTCTGGTAAAAAATTTTGCATTTACTTTCAAAGCCGACGTCAATTCGATTACAAATGCTCCTCGTCTCCCATTGCCTACTGAAGACCCCTAACCAGCTGAACTGGTTTCTTTCTATTGGTATAAATTTCCGAAATATTTCATTCGTGTAATTATATTAAGAAAATCGATTAATTACCCTTTGTATTTAAACACTTGTTTTATTGTATTATATTAGTTTATAATGCCATTTTAGGAATGACGAAACCCATCCTCTGTAAAAATTATTTTAAATGTGTTTTTTAAAAAGTATTTTTAAAAATTTTCAGTTCAGTGCGTCATCATTTTATCAAGCTTAGTTCAAATACACACACGTTAAGCCAAATCTACAAAATGTATTTTAATTATGTAAACTTTAATTATGTAATTATGTAAACGTCAAGTAAAAATTCCCAATACTCATCCTTAACTATCAAATATACACAATATACAGAAATATTTAAGTATTCCAAATTTTAATCTAACAAAAATTAGTTTCAAAATCCTATAAATAGAATAAGCCCTGAACAAAACCAATAATTGAAAATTAATAATCATAAAAAAAGGACTTTTAGCAACCAAAAAAAAAAAAATATCAAGCTGAGATTAGAAGTGAAGCTGGACAAAAAACAATGGTATTCAGGAGTTTATGAAGTTATTATAAAGAAACACTTCTCCAAAATTAATTCATCAGTGTACTGCTTTACTGCAACTTTAAATGCACACGAATCATCAAAATATATAAATGAAATTTACAATGCCCTGGATAAGAAATCAAATTAATTGGGAGCAATTCAAAGATAAGTGTGGATGAAGAAGATTATTGAGATTTCCCAAAAAATATGCAGCTGTTAAGAATTTCTGAACCTTTACAGGATTAAAGTTTTCATGATTTAGTACAATTCGCAAAGGTTTAGTTGAAGATTCAATGTTAAGAAATCTGATAAATTACCACTATAAGGGCTTTAGTGAAATCTTTGATGTTATCATCTAAATTTGAAAAGTAAATTGGACTCGTGAATCAACGACTACCCGATTACGATTATAGAATGTAAGAATCTAATAAAAGGACAATGATTAGAACAAAATACATTTATTTAAGCTTTAAAACCAAATGCACAGCTTTATTGTTTACAAATCGGAAATCATCTGAAAAATCAGCATTAATTAAAAGTATTTGTGATAAATACATATTTTTATTCCATGAAAAAAAGTTCGAAATAAAATAATAAAGAAAATACAAACACTGCAAGTTTTAAAAATTAAGGATTCTACCTCCGCTACCACAAGTGGTACATATTCTTTTAACTTCTCTACAGAGCTTTAGGTTTCTTGATTGAATGATTAAAGAATTCTTCTCGCATTTTCAGTCAAGTAAAAATTTTGGAGTAGTCCAAGCATTCGAAGTTCCGCCTTACGCCTTCTTCCGTTACGTCGATGAATTTTTTGTGGTTTGGCCGCATGGTCATGAATCCCTAATGGAGTTCTTCTTAAATAGTAGACACCCCAGCATTACCTTCAACAGATGGCGCCCTTCTTCTTCTGGACAACCTGATCCGACGCAAACGTGACGGGACATTACCAGTAGGTATTTCAATGCCTCCAGGTGCCATCATCCGTCCCAACGCAACGCCATTATCTCCTCCCTGGTCCGCTGTGCCTTCACCATCTCCGATAAAGAAAGCCACCGCGATGAACTATAACATCTTCGAATCACCCTCATTGATAATGGTTACCGCCCACACAAAATTAATAGCCATTCGAAAATCTGCTCGAACGCTTCCTCCCTACGCTGAAATTTCTAAGAAAAAGAAGCAAATATTCTTCAAAAATACGACATACGTACGATTTACATCCCTCCTCCACAACAAAAGATTTCTCCCGTCAGCGAAAGACGATCTGGGACTAAAAACTCCCGACGTTTTTCGTATTTCCTGCACCTGTGGGAGGGCTTATATCGTGGAGATATACGCCTTGGCCAGAAGAAATCGGGCCTGGCCGAGCATTGCATCGATCATGGCTACCTACCCGAATTCTCCGGCACCTCCATCATTGCCAAGTCCTCTAGCTTTGAGGATCGTCTCATTCGGAAAGCCATTGCCAATAATGATAAAACCAATACTGTGAACAGAGACAACGGGTTAAAACTCAGCAGCATATGACTCGCAGCCATCGCATTTCGCAACGAATCACGCAGACCCGTCCCTTTTCGCGCAAAAAATCCTCTATCTGAATACGCAAACCGGAAAGCGGCGCTTCAGCGATTTAGAAAGCCCACGGTGATCTCGCTTATTCCATGAAGATGAACGCTATGACATCATCCGAAAAATTGGATCACTCAAAAATTCTTACTTGGCAGGAAATCCGAGGAGAATTCTCTAATCGTCGTCGCCAAGAAAGTTTCAAGTCTCATTTCGATTAAATGAATTCACATACTCAGCAATTATAAGAATGCAGAGGATTTGGCATCTATCTGTATCAGAATATATGGTTTTTGTGATAGGTTGCTCGCATTACCGTTGTGTGATTGGCTGGTAGTGAAGTGCGGGAGTCGGATTCATTCTATAAAGAGAGAGGGAAGGTATTATTATAAAAAGTGTCAAGGAAATGAAATCGGGGGAAGGGTGAGATGTGTCCAGGCATCTTGTAGCCTGCTTTTTTCCGTAGCATCCTAAAAAGTAAAATTTGGACCAGATCGGTCAGAGGGCCCAGGAGTGTATAGTGAACAAACAAACAAAGTTCCTCTTTTATATAGAGATGAAGATATTGAGGAAGATTTGATAAATACCGTAGCCTTGCCTAACACCTCTCTTCAGCTAAGTTTTGTTATCATGTCCATAAATATGTTTTTGTTGAAAGTAAGATAATAATTATCATGCTATTTACATCTTTATTTTGGACATCAGTTTGTTCAAATATTTCAATATTTTTATCATGGTTTACTTTACAAAAAGCTTTCTTGAAATGTATGAAGAAAAAGATAACTAACCTTCCAAGTAATATTTTTGGTTCTTTTAAACAGGTGAAGTTTAACACTGCATTTATTGCCCCTTAACCTTTTACAAACCCATTTTGATTTTTCATTTATCTGGTTCTGATCTTAGTGTTAATGGTATTTTTTATCATTTATAGTATTAGTTTGGATGTTCGATTAAACAGTGTTCTGAATTCATAACAATTATCTCCATGCTTCTCTTTAGGTACCTTTATGCATATTGAGATCTTAAATCTTCTGATGAATCAACTGGAATGCAAATGTTCTTAATTATTTCTATAAGTTATCCTTCTCTTTCTTTATTTAACGTTTTTATCATTCCAGCTGATATATTTTCACATCCATCTCCTTCCTCCATTGGAGAGACTTTCAATTGCAAATATGATTTCTTCATCTATCAATCCATACCTTTTAGATTATTCTATTTGTTTAGTCTGTTTTGATCTGTAATTTGAATTTAGTTCTTTGAAACATTCCGTCCATCTTCCATTTTCTTACGTTGTTGTAATGATCTTTCTTTTTTATCCTTCAATATCCCTAATATTTAGCCCCTTAATCTTATTATTTTCTCTGATTTTTTTATTTTCTTTATCAAGCATTTCAACATCCTTTCATTTATAATTTAATCATCGTATTTTGTGTCTATTCATTTTTTTCTTATAAAAAGTTCTTTATCTTGTTATATCCTATTTTATACTTCATGTTTCCTATAAGTAATTTCAATATTTCTTCTGTCATTCTAGGTTTTTTTTTTTGTATTTGTTTTTGTAAACTGCATTACGTGTTATTGTAAATATTATATCTTTTAATATTTATGATAACTGTGCAAATCACATAAATTAAAAAAAGATATTAAAAAATTAAAATCTAGTTTTCCCTTGAACTTTCCATTTTTTAATAAGAATTGTTTAAGAATATTATTTAAACTTGCGATTTACATATTTTTGGATTCATTTTACTTTTGATATGGTCAAAAGATTTATCCAATGTCGTAAAATCTCTATTGTTTTTTATTAACTGTATATGAGATCAACAATTAAGCAAAGAAACACTGCCAAAATAAGTTGTACTGAAAAGGAATAATAGCAGTAAATCCAAAGCATAGATTCAATTAACCTTCAATTCCAAAGTATAGATTCCGTTAACCTGTAATTCCAAAGCATAGATTCAATTAACCTGTATTTCCAAAGTATAGTTTCAATTAACCTGTAATTCCAAAGTGTAGGTTGGAATCGCGCATAGTGTTGTCTTCAGGATCTTGGCAACTTTTCAAACGACTGGAATTTGTAAAAGATGCACTGCAGGTCGCCCTTGCTTTGTAAATGAAGACCAATATTAGCAGTAACAGCTAAATGGAATAGACGTCAGACGACCACTCAGTTGCAAGTTGCCCCCTTTCCACCACTGGAACGAGGATATCCCGGCAAACTGTGGTTCGACGGCTGCACAACATGTAGGGTTACATGCTCGAAGGCTGGTCATCTGTACACAGCCATCGAGATAGCATAGTAGAAGGCGTTTGCAGTGGTGTCAGATCAACCGAACTTGGACTATGAAGCAATGGGTCAATGTATTGTTGGACTGAATCGAGTCACGAGTCTCGATTCAATCTGCAATCGTATTCCAGATGTCAGTGATCTGTTGATGGTTGGAGCAGCATCATTCGTGATGGTTACACTATGCTTGAAACTGTCTTACGGCGGTTGACCGCTATTGTAACGAAGTTATGAACTTACATGTGCGCTTGTTCCGTAGTGCCATTGGTGAAACATTAAATTTCATGAATAACACCACTCCTCATCGAAGGAAAGCAGTAGAGAGACCTCCTGGAGAACGAGGACATCCGTCGAATTGATCGGCCTGCAGATCTCAACCCCATTGAACACGTATGGGACATTACAGGAGATGAATTGCAATTCGCAGTCCCTTGCTGGAAAACACTCCTTTGGAGGAGTGGAACAATCTGCTCCAGGAACTCCTGAATCACTTAAAGATGAGCCTGCACGACGTTGTGATAGTAGCATCGCAGTTTGCGGCGGCAATTTTGTTACCTATGGAATGGTCGACCCCCCGAAACGGTGGATTCGCCTCACGCTAATCCACCTCAGTGAAGCGGTCCGACCTTGTCCCCCTCTGGATAGTGGACTCAGGCGGAGCCAGAGGCGGGCATATAATGCAGCGCAGACGGGAAAAAGAGAGAGAGTTTTGGCGGCAGCCGGTCGCAAGACGAGGACTCCAGCCGGAGCCAGAGGGAAGAGTTGGATTGTGGGGAGCGGCCACGAAGAGGCTCTCCACCAAGTTCGGGGATAGAGAAGAGAGAGAAAGGGCCTGTTGATAGGCAGCGTCCCAGAAAGAGAGAGTTTCAGAGAGAGAGTTCCCCAATTGGAGAGAAGTTGGATTGATTGAGTGGCTACGGACTGATCCCCAGCGCTAAGCCGAAGAAAACGAACCATTTGTGGTAAAGTTTAGAGAAGACCGCACTTAGACGTAAAGCTACGAAGCAAGACACTTCTAAGCCGAAGCAAACGAAACATTTGCGGGAGAGTTTAGAGAAGACCGCACTTAGACGTAAGGCTACGAAGCAAGACACTTCTAAGCCGAAGCAAACGAATCAGTTACCGGGAGAAGATAGAGAAGACCGCACTTAGACGTAGGGCTTCGAAGCAGACCATTCTAAGCCGAAGCAGACAATACAGTTGCCGGGAGAAGTTGTCGAGGGCCGCCCCAATACGGATAGCCTCGAAGAAGATTGTATCCGAGCGAGTCATCAAATCGATAATTTGAGACCTGTATATTTCGTAATTTATTTTTCTGAATAAATTCTCTGTGATTTTAAATTAAAATCGCTCCTGTGCCATTTTGTTTCCCAGCATCGAACCAGCCCGAAAGTTGGCTAGCAATATTTCCTACTGAAAATGTTTAATGCCTGGTTAAAAGCACGCACTTCCCATTCTTGATCTATTTTCCAATTACGTGTACCTTTTCTGCAAAAGACTTGCTTACTATTGTTCTGATTCGTAATTTCAAATCAATGCTGTGTATTATCCTGTGTTAAGTGATATTAAATATCTTGTCATATTTGTCTGCATACATGTAAGTTCTCTTTATACATGCACAAACGTCGCCCGTCCTTATGTTTTGGACACATGTATCTACGCTGGTGTCAAAAGCAATCTTCATTCAATGTCCTTTGGTAATAAGTTAAAAAGAAGATTTATCAGTTAAGATATGAAAACAGTAAAGAAAACAACAAATTTTATCTTCTCGAACTCACAAGTAATGAAACAGAATAAGGAAAGCGTTTTGACAGTGGAAAACTTGGAAATGATCACATGTAAGAATGAACAGAGGGAATGGTTACTCTAGTTATTACTATAAATCTTCCAAAAACTTCGTTGAATTGATAAATTAACTTTTAAGATTACACCTAAACCTGTTTTCTCTTTTTAGAAAAATTTAATAATTTATTAATATAACCGATATCTGATTTTTGTTATTTATTCTTAAACAGCAAAAGGTCTATTTTTAAATTCCAAATGTACTCCTTACGTTCTAAATACGAAATTAATTTTATTTAATTAAACTAAATTGGCAAGCTTAATTTCGTCTTAATAATGATGGTACTGCAAGAAGCCATGTGCCGATGTAACGGCTACGTGGGAGACCGTCGTCTAATCCGCTAGAACACGCCGGCAAGGCTTTTAAATACGTATTACTTGTGGACATCCGAATTCGCATCGTTGTAATCAGCTTAATCTATAATAGAAATAAAACGGCATGTGAGAGTACGTCCGCAAAGAACTGAATTTTGCGTTTTCGTTGCATTAGAGTGTTAATACTTAGGCATTCTCTCATTCTTGTGTGTTCTTCACTATTTATCATTTTTATTTATTTAATTGATGTCTTCGCTCAGTTAACTGTCAGTTGGATAATTCTGGTAGACTGTGTACAATTCTGCAGCCCTTCTGCATTTTTTGACGTCTCTAGATCTCGCTTATTTGATTTGATATTAAAGTACTACAAATATCTTTGTTTTACTGCTTTATCTGCCCAGTTTATCTTTATTACTATAAATCTGTGACAGTATTACACTACATTTTGTATTAAAGCTGTACTAGGTATTGGAAGATTGTTTTAAATGTTGTTCTCAAGCAGACGCATCCCCACATAGCCGTTCAGCTGTGAGGGATTATCTAGAAAATGAAATTTGCTAAGGATTGGATAGATCAGATCTTACCCTTTGAATTTGTTTTCTAACAGAAAACAGAAAATCAAGTTTTAAATCAAATACATCGCAAGAAATGTGGGGGATACCATAGGAAGGAGATAAAATCATAGGTGATATCTTAAACACAGTTTATTTATGAAAACTTGCTTATCTGTTTGCTTTAAATTTTGATGAAAGGAAGATAAAATTGTATATGTATATATTTATAAAAGATAAAGTTTTAAAGTGTACTTTTATTTTTCAAAGGCCGAGACCGTGTTTAAAAGTGATATCCCAAAACAGCTGTTTCTCGCTG
>JAFIDM010045620.1:0-10185 GCA_023159025.1 Thereuonema tuberculata
AAAAACATATGAATCGATATACAGCACTCTTTTGCATGATGTATATCACAAAAGGTGTAGGAAAATCAAAACACGGGTAGCCATTTTGAACTGTAGCCGCCATCTTGGATTATCGTCACTTTGGGAGATGCCTCCCCATCTTATTTTCATTTTATCACCATAAACTACATTCTTACCCAAGGGCATCTTCTTATCACAATTTGCAGTTTTTATGTGTGTAGCTCCCCCACTAATGAATGTTCTACATTTCGGTAAAGCCAACGCTTCTGAGTCGGACAGAAAGTAGCCAATAGAAAGGCAGAAGGCAGATGGTCTTGGAGACGAATGGAATTTCGTCAAAGGGGGACAATAGAATGGAATTTACGACAGGAGGGGGGATGGGGGGAGAAATTGTTTATTTACCAAAAAAAAAAAACTTGAGGAAACCGCCGTCGATTAAACGAGGTTCCGGTTAAAAGAGCTTCGGATAATCGAGGTTCTACTGTATTCGAAATTTAATCTTATTGATCAATTCTTGATGGTCCACGATGGTCATTTATTAACGATTATTATTTTTCATGAGTTTTCGTGCTCATTGAATCCAAAGAAACTTTTTTGCACTGCCCAAAATCACAATTTACTTATATCTTAATGTGGGCCCGGTAGCCGAGTGGGTAAGGGCGCTTGGCTGCGGGTTGGAGGTAGCGGGTTCGATTCCCGGCCTCGGCGGAGGACGGGAATTTTTCCACGCTTCTTTCTCCTCCAAACGGGCCCTAGGGTCTACCCAGCCCTCTATAGAATGGGTACCGGGTTTCTTTCCCGGGAGTTAAAGGCGGGCGAGCGACGGGCCGACCCCCCGTCCTCAACTTTGTCCCGTAGGTTTCTGAACACTGGAGCCTACCCTCCAGTTGCATTGCGCGGTCCTCTGGGCCTGATCGCAACTTTAACTTAACTTATATCTTAATCGAAAATAAATATTGCTTAACGGCGGGGGCCCAGCATTATCTTGAAAGGTCTTCTAATTAAACAAAATTATTCAAAAGTTATAATAAGCTAACAAGCTATTTTTATTGAAAACTTTACAATTCAAAATCCATTAGAATTGGCTCATTAACACTGAAGAAAGATGAGTAGAGCACAGATTGAGTCACCTTTACGTTAGAATAGACTTGTCCGGGGTGGTCTAAATGCGCGCGCGAGTCTGTTTACGACCCTATGCTATCTTACCCACCCTTATTTATATGGAATAATCGTCATTCTTAACTCAAACCTTGTTAATACACTGAATTTCTAATACTGATTTACAAAAAAAGAAATGCAAGGAGCTTCTATTTATATTACGTAAAATTGAGAAAAATCACTATTTATGGAATAATCGTCATTCTTAGCTTAAACCTTGTTAATACACTGAATTCAATAACTTTTGAATAATTTTCTTCATTCACATATCAGAAACCGTTGCGAAGTATTGTGATTGGTTTACTAAATGCTATCGCTATCTTGGAGCTCGACCATCTAAAGACACAAAGTCTACGGCTCTGAACTACTCTTGGAAAGATCTTTCCAACGACATCTTAATCAAGTCTCTAGCCCTCGTGGTGGCTGAGTTTGTACTTGTTCAAAGACAGACAGACAAACCGAGGATATAAGGCTTCACGGTATCAGAAGCCTAAAAAGGGCTATCAATCCTCATAATTCGATATTAGCCGGAAATACCATCGGGTTACTCATAAGAGGGAATGGGGGGGGGGGATTCATTCACAATGAATTCACCATACAATAGAATCAGGTGGGGACTGACAAGTGATAGCAATTTTTAATCTTATGTTTTTGAAGTGTGACTAAGAGAATAAAGGTTCTGATAATTAGATCTTTCTTTTTAATAAGATTGTTTCCATTCAATTCTGTCAAAGTGGTTCCCAGTCAGTATAAAAGTAATATAAAACTTCCCTAACGAACTGCTGACTGTGTATCTCTTTTTGGTTAATTTACAGTCCCATCAGGAGATACTGCACTTTTCGAATCATTTGCTGATAATTACGATAGATTTTTGTTAAATTCTATCATTTCCTTTCAATTACACATTATGGAAAATTAAAAATTTCACTAAACTACTGCGCATCAAATTCTCTAACCTTTCTTCGTCGTTCTTAACGCTATTTAATTACATTATGAACATCATTATTGGCCAAAAATTGGTACGTAAAGAGCAGTTACTCTTCATTAATAACAAAAGAGTAAACCAGCCTTCGTTAACAATATTAGTCATTTTGATTTCTTTTGATTTCAAAAATAATAAATGTTTCTATTATTGTTTTTGTTATATTAAGTATTTAAAAGCATTTAGATTTTGTAACGTGGTCGATTCTATTAGCATTTCTACAATGTATATATATTACAAAATAGTCGGCTCGCGACTTACTTCACAAGTGAAATCAAAGTGTGGGTGGATTCTTCTAATCAACAATACCTCATTGCACAAGATCGCACCACCCTTTAACTTCTAGGAAAGACCTCACTCATCTCCTGGAGGGAAGAGGAACAAATTAATGCTGAGAAGATAAAATGTCTCTACGATAACCATGTTTGATTTTTGGAACCAACAAGTAACGGATAAAACAGGAAACCAATCAATGTGTCTACATTTAAATAGCAAAGAAAATCAACACAATAAACTTTAACATGGGAAAGAAAATATAAACCTTTATTATAAGCTTAATACTGGGTGGTTATAATTGAAGTTCCCCACTTCTGCGTGGTCTGAAGTCCCCAGTAGGGGTATTTTTTTATTTTATAATTTTGATTTTGTTTACCATCCCTATATTTGTTTTGCTCAACAGAGTAAGGGTGCTTGTTTTCACACTGTATGTTCGTGTATTGTACTGAATAAATGGATATGCTTTATAATATTGATTAATGTAGTGTTTAGTTAAAAAAATTTATAAAATAAATGTAAAGTGAAAGTTATCGAAATCAGGCAACGCGACTTCAGAGAATTAAAAATCCAGACAAATATAGCAGAAATATTGTTATCAGTCGATTTGGCCTCCCTCCTATCTAATGAATCGACTCGCCCAACCTATCGTCCCTGGAAGAAGTTGACCGTTCCTGGACTGAGAGCGAGGCAGCCTTTTGCTATTTACAGAGCTGCAGAGCCGTATTCGAGCAGTTAGTTTGAGCGGCCTGCAGCCGCGAGTAGGGTCTCCACTCGGAGCCAAGCAGAGTTCGTTTGGGCGGCAGCCAGCCCCGAGAAGAGGGTCGCCACCCGGAGACAGCCGAGTCCGTTTCAGCGGCAAGGTGCCGCGAGAGATACTCCTAGCCCGAGAGAAGCTGAGTCTAGTCGAGAGCAAGAATCCAAGAAGGGTACCTTCAGTCAGAGAGGACACCGGAGCTCAGTTTGGGGCCGGAGCTCAGAGAAGGCGTAGCGGAAGATAGCGAGTGGCTTACGGCGACGAAGACTTCATTAGTTCGGGAGAAAGCAACTCGTATACCGAAGAAGGCAGAGGCGATCGCATTGGAAGGCACAACGACGAGAGAAGCCATCTCTAGCCGTTTCCAACGCCGAAGTTGCCGCCGGATCCGAAGCCCTGGGTACTACGAGGAGCCAGTACGTGAGAAGACTGCAGCGAAGTTACGTTAAAGCCCCAGTGACACCCATGGGATACGGGTTGAAGACGTTGCAGCTCACATAAACTTTAGTTTACGTTTGGACAATAAAGACTTTAGTTTAGTTTAATTAATAAAGATACACTTAGGTTAAGGATCTATCTCCTATCGTATCAAAGATCTATCCCTACCCTCCCTTGCCACCGGAGTACTGTGGACAGTTACCCCATTGCCCCAAACGCTGGTAGCAATATAACTACGAAAAAAATGAAAAGATGGCGAATCCAATGAAAGCAGAAGCGGTATTACGTAAAGCTAAATTTTAAATGAGATTTTATACAAATTGCACAAAAAAATGATTATACATATCAGAGGAGGGGAACGCCGAAAAGCCTCCTCACCCGGATGAAATATTTATCTTCTGCTGCGTCTGCCAAAGGTAGAACGCTAAGTCGATATGTGATGCTGCAATTCTATAGTGGATAATGCAAATGGCAAATGCACATGCCATGATACGTGATTGAGAACTGCTATAAAACCAGATAGATGATTGCTTCACTTCATTGCATAAGAACAATATTACCAAAGGATTTCACACTTCTTGTGAAGTTCTTTTATCAAAATAACAGCTGTGCCTTAACATTATTGCAAAATCTTATGACAATAAATGAACGAAAAACTGGCGAAAAATGATCCAGAAGAGAGACAGATCAATTTAAGTAACAATGCCTTGTATTTAATATTTTTACATCGACCTTTCTTGGAAATATTAACGTAGATCAATTCTTTTTCATTGCTTGACTTTATTACTTTTCTGCTGATCGATACTTAAATAATGTATAGCAGAATTAACTTCGAGTTCCTTCGTATTAAGTTTTAAGGTTGTTATATTGATTGTTTCAAGAGAAAGTGAGTTTCCTTCATTTATTGTATATCAGTCTACACAAGAAGATCAAGAATTTCAAGTTTGATTCCGTATTCTTATCATTTTATCTCATATCATTACCTGAAAAGAATTTCAAGCGGAATTTCCTGTTTTACAGGTAAGAAGAAGTCCATCATCATGAGACAGGGAATAAGTCCATTTTATTGACTTCACTAAAACCAAACCTATCAGAATTTCATCACAACACGTTTTACATTTAAGAAAAAGAGATTTTGCGTGCCCGATGATTCAATCAAAAGAGCAAAAAACGAAGGCACAGAGCAAATAAATAATAAGAGAGGAAAGGATTCGCAGCCAGAGTTTGTCACCGGGAAGAGACTGGGACTGGCCGTTTCGTCCTTTTTAGGACTCATCAGCCAGCCAAACTTCCTTGGTGACAGACTCAGAAGGTCTGTGGGGACCGTAATCCCTGTTCTCGCTCCCGAGTATCGAATTCCCCCCTTAGGAATCCTAACAATTAATTAGTATCAATCAATGTGTAATAAAATGGATGGATCTGGGTGGCTTAAATTAAATCTTTCTTTAATAAGTTAAATTTTAATAAGTTATTTTAAATTAATACACAGTTTGTGTTGCTGCTTAGCATAGCTAAATTTACACAGAGTATCGGCTTGATACTTAAAGTTCTATCTTTAATACAAAGTATTACGAAAGTCAAATTTATCTCACGTATTCTTGGTTCCATTGACTCTTGAGCAGTTTTCTTTCTTCTAGCTTGATTCGCTGGCAGATTCTTCTTTCTTCGACAACACCCATACAGAGTAGAAGTTCGGTGGCTTCTCACGACTAACGTGTTCTTCATTTCTTCATCTCTTCATCGGTGACCAACGCTTCATCTGGCGACCAACGCCTCCTTTGCAACCGCTCCGTTCTCTCTCGTGTCTTTTGTCGAACTCCCCTCCTCTCGACTTGCAGCAGTTCTTAATATCGGAGTTTCGCCACCAGCCTAATTTGTATATTCTACTTCACAAATTACAAAACATACATAATTTAGGAGATTGTAAACAAGCATAATTATTTAAATAAATAAACCTAAATAATTATAACAAAACCTCATTACAATCCTCCCCAGGGCCAAGAGAAAGAAAAACAATAGCAATGGTAACAATTAACTTTAACGGGCCAAAACTTTGGCAATAAGTCCACGAGGTCTATGCAAATTACTTTCAGGCTCCCATGTAGCTTCATCCATAGCATAGCCACGCCACCAACCTAAAAAGAAACGTTGACGACCTATACTTTTCATGGCAAGTATGTCCCTTACTTCATACACATCTGTGAACATAAGGTCAGCGATTGGACCAGGAGAACGTTCCTCTGCTGGAACCCTATAGAGTCGCAAATATTTTACATGAACACATGGGTGCGCTCTGCACGAAGGTGGGAACAGCAGCTTAGCTGTTTTCTGGAGTTACCATTTTCACTACCCGAAAAGGGCCTAGGAAACTTGAAGACAGTTTATGCTTGTGCTTGGCAGACAAAATCGCAGAAGGAAATCGACGACGAGCAATTAGAACCCAATCTCCTTGCTTATAGCGTACGGGGCGACGTCTTCTATCTGCGTATTTCTTCTGTTGTCGCTGCGAAGCTTACAAAGAACGGCGAGCTATAGCACTAGCCTGTACAATTCGCTGGAACATCTCCGGAACACTTGTATCCTGAGAACCTAGGTTCAAAGCAAGAGACACAATATTTTTCCCATAAACAACTTCAAAAGCAGCAACATTCGTGGACGCATGTATATGTTCATTCAACGCTAGTTCTGCTAACGGCAATAGAAGATCCCAGTCTTGTGTATTTTCATGGCAATAGTTTCGCAAATATCCTGATACATTTTGTATCATGCATTCTGATTGACCATCAGCTTCGGGATTATATCCTGAAGTAAAATATAAGTCACATTGCATTACTTTAAATAATCATTTCCAAAAATCTGATAAAAATCTTGGATCACGATCGGAAATGATCACCTTTGGTGGGCCATGAAGTTTCACTACATCCCTTAGGAATAGGACAGCACAGTCTTCCGCAGTAATAGTCTTAGTACATTGGCTAAAATGGGTTATTTTACTGAGACGATCCACCACAACTAATACCACGTCTCTGGAAAACCTGAAACAAAATCTATGGTGAGTTCTTCCCAAGTCGTCTTTGGAATAGGAATAGGTTGCAACAATCCTGGACGAGCAAGACGAGAAGATTTATTGCGTAAACAAACATCACAAATTCCTACGAATATCTTGACATCTTTATACAACCCATACCAATACACACTTTGAGATATACATTTATACATAGCTGATACCCCTGCGTGTCCTACATCATGTGCACTACGGAATCTAGTAAGGAGTTTTGTCTTTAGTGTTGATGCACTCTTTGAAACAAACAAAGGATTATATCTTTTTAATAGTTTGCGAAGCAAACCTGAGTCCAGCATAAAACCTTTGATCTTGTTACTACCCTTACTTAAATCTTGTATTAAGATAATACAAAATTTCAAGCTACTTTAATTTTATCTAAAAACTCATCAAAAATATTTACTGCAGAATGTAAAGCGACTAATTCCTTGTTTTTCTTCGTTCCTGGTGGACGTGATAAACAATCTGCTACTTTATTAGCATTACCTGGGATATGAGTGATTTTGGACCTAAACTGTTGTAGGAAAGAAATCCAAGACACCTGATGTCGTGAAGTCATTTTTGGCTCAAATATGTGCTTGAGAGCGGCATTATCAGTCAGAACTTCAAACTCAACTCCCTGAACATAATGTTGCCACAACTTCACAGCTCGAAGAAGAGCAAAGAGTTGTTTCTCATAATTATTATACTTCAATTCAGATTCGTTAAACTTGTGTGAATAGTAAGCACATGGTAACCAATTACCTTGATTGTCTGGTTGAGATAAAGCACCCCCTATAAATACGTCCCTTCCATCAGTAACAATTCTGAATGGTCTAGTCTGATCGACGATACGCAATACTGGAGCAGTTGTTAAACTAAACATTTACATAATAGTTTAAAGCAGAATCAGGGCTCTTACTACTATTATTATTTAAAGCATCACATTCCATAGGTTCACTTCTATTTTGAAACTCAGGGCGACAGGTATTAGGTGAGGTTACCCCATGTGAAACAACACGTGCGTGTTCAAAGACATAGCTACTTTAAATGCATCCTGTAATGTGGAAGGAGCTCTATAAAATAACTCAGTCCTAACATGAGTACTACTACCTTCAATATAATACTGCACTTTATCAATTTCAGACATATCAGTAATTCTACTAACAACTTTCTGAAATTTACTATTATACTCATTAATAGTACTAGTTTGCTTTAAGATACGTAACTGACGCCTTAATTCTATCTGAAGGTTAGGCACTTGAAATTCAGCCGTAATCCCCAGCTCAAATGCTTGCCAGATAGGAAATACACCAAACGTACGAATTCTACCAACATATCTGTTTAATGCTTGTTTTTCAAGTGACCCAATTACAATAGCTAACTTAGTGTTATCATCTAACCCCTTTGCGAGAAAATGCAAATAACCAGGTCCCCGTATCAATAGTGGTATCGCCTGAAAATTTAGGCAAAGTCGTTAATTTAGAACTGTCAAAATTCACATTCTGATATTGCATCATTTCACTAATTTGCTTCATAGATTCTGTCTATTGTTGAATACCGGCTATCATAGCCTCAACTAAAGCTGTAGGGTCTGTCATGGTACAAAAAAAATTAATGATAATACACCTTTTACTGAGTCAACTACAAAATACTAAAGTAAAAATTACAGATTAATTCCTTTAAGCTACAACAATTCCTATTAAGCAACAGGAATGACATTCCGTCCCTCCCCACATAAACAAAAATAGAACAAGCCACCACAGAAAGGCAAAGGAACGCGCTGCTACCAAAAATCGTAATAAAATGGGTGGATCTGGGTGACTTAAATTAAATGCTCTTTAATAAGTTCTATTTTAAGTTAATACACAGTTTTTGTTTGTTGCTTAGCGTAGCTAAATTTACACAGAGTATCGGCTTGATACTTAAAGTTCTGTCTTTAATACAAAGTATTACGAAGTCAAATTTATCTCACGTATTCTTGGTTCGGTTGACTCTTGAGCTGTTTTCTTTCTACTTGCTTGGTTCGCTGGCAGGTTCTTCTTTCTTCGACGACACACATACAGAGTAGAACTACAGTGGCTTATCATGACTAACGTGTTCTTCATTTCTCCATCTCTTCTGGCGACCAAATCCTCCTTCCAACCGCTCCGTTCTCTCTCGTGTCTTCTGTCGAACTCCCCTCCTCTCGACTTGCAGCAGTTCTTAGTATCGGAGTTTCGCCACCAGCCTAATTTGCATATTCTACTTCACAAATTACAAGACATATATAATTTAGGAGATTGTAAACAAGCATAATTATTTAAATAAATAAACATAAATAATTATAACAAAACTTCAGTACACAAGGATACTTATTTAAAAAGAAAATAATGGTTTTAAACAGTTTTAATTGTTTTTCAAATGCTAACCACAATTTGACTTATTACAATTTAATGTAGAATCAATATATATAATATGACGTATGACTTAAAAAGCTAAAATACTTGCAATTAGTTAAAAGCTGAAAGTTAGTTAAAGTATCGTAATATAGACAGATCATTGGATCGCGGAAGTAAAGCATCTATGTTTCATGTCCAACGAGAATAAGTGGAGGTCTGTGATCAGGCCCACGACCACCCAATGGTCGTTCATGCAATTTTTCTTATATTGGAGAAATAGTTAGGCGAATAAAGATTCGTTTAAAAGAATACAGAACATTCTTACAGTAAGCTTGAATTTATAATAATAAGCAAAGAAATCGTAAAATGCTGAGCATTACTTTAATTATCTCCTTTATCCAAAAACAAGAAGTTAAAATCCTAGACTATGAGAAGAACAATAATAAAAGAAAGATTTAAGAATCTTTGTTTAAGATTTAAGAATTCTTTGTATATTGCTGTCGCAACTTTAGAAAAAGAGAACAATCACCTTTTAATATTAAGCAAGAATTATAATATTAAGCAAGAATTATGAATCCATTTCTTATAAAAGATGTTCATAATTAAAGTTCACATTTCGAAAGGTTGGAGAACCAATCAGCGCAAGGACTTTATATTTGTATGTGGACGTCCGGAACGATGGAATTTTGTTGGGCTCAAAAAAGAAGTTTAAACGTAAGGTGGTAACTAGGGCAATATAAGCGCTGCAATACACGTGGATACACATGATTCGTTGTTTGTTACACAAGGACATGATCGGTAATCTTTTCTTCGGCATCGTTAACACACTGAAATCAAACATCGCATGCTGAATCACAGTACATAAAATGTAACTCGTATTGTTGTAAATATGGCGTTTAATGCTAATCTTTTAGTCTCTTAAGTTGGTTATGTGTTCGCGATAGACTAGGTCTTTCAGATGACCCACAGCCAAATGGCGTAGAAGGTTAAGATCCGGTGAATAATTTTTTTTTTTTTATTTCTAAATTTTGAACAATACAGTCCTGCTAGGTTTTCAAAGAAATCCTGTGGTGCAGGTGCTGAAAAAACACAGATATTAACACATATATTGTGACAATACTCATATGTCGATTTATTATAACTATTAAAATATTAG
>JAFIDM010045621.1:0-13570 GCA_023159025.1 Thereuonema tuberculata
TTTTCAAAAATTGGTTGAAACTCAAAACAAACCTGTGTTTATAAACTTCATGTGTTTACCCAAAGGTATTTTTAGAAGCGTCTTTTGTTTTTATTCCTTTTTTACAGGAGATTTCTGCTGCCGAAGATCGGACGTGGCAGCGGGTCCTGTTTGTCTATTCTATATCTTTTGTTCATTTCACTGTAAAAAGCTAAGATTAAATTACGCATAACTTGGGTTCAGTGAATCGTAAAACTAGAAAATTCCATGTAGTACTTGCTTTTTCCCGCCTTAGATCAGGAAGTGTGTGACGTCACCAGCAATTTTCTAATCTGTCACATGAGGACCAATATCCTGCCGGCTTTCATTGCTCCACCTGAGATGGATCGAGAATTCTCTAGAAACTCTTCGGATGCCCGAAAATTTCCGAGAAATTACTGATTAATCCCAATTGAATCACAACAAAAATCATATTTCTTGAATCACAACAAGAATTATTGCTTCTTTTTTTAATTTTTTATTTTATTTGTTCTTGCCTTGAAATTCAATAAATTATTACATTTTATGATGAAGAATTGAATAGGAATTTTAAACCAAGATACTTTTTTCATTAATATATTTAAATTACATCAGATCAAACTGTTTTCCAAAAATGAAATTTATGAAACATTTAAATAGGACGTTCTATTAGTTTTATTTATTTTTTTTTTTATTCTCAATTTCCTGCAAAAAATCCTCTAACATTTTTCATATATAGTATTAAAAAAAGGAAAAAAAAAAAAATCGTCTATCTGTTTTATGCAGACCAAATGCTTCTACAGACTTCATCTTTTCCATTACCAATTCAGGTTTCTGTCTCATTGTACACGATATATCTCTTCAAGGTTTAGTAATTTCTTTTGGGCCCAGTCGATGCGATTCTTTCGTGTTGTTAAGAATTCCTCTGAAATAAACATGAAATGTTGAATTGTAACTTATACAAAAGCACTTTCAAAATTTTGATTGCTTAAAAAGTTCTTATTGCATCTTACTTTTCCAATTAAATATCCTTCCGAAATTCAAAATTTTCATTAAATTCAAAATTTATTCACATTATAAATTTGATTGATATCTTACATAGTAAACTAGGCTAACGCGTCCCCCGCGTAGAAGATCAATTTTGAGGCGTCGGTTGAGAAGCAAATAACCGTTCTCAGATTTTAAGTGGAACCATGAAGCGTGGTAGGAAATTAAAAACAAAACATCAAGCTATTTAAGAGAGGGATTTCGGGTAACTTTTTTTAGGAACAGAGGCCAAAATAAATGGGCTTATGTTTTCACTTGGGTCCAGAAATTACCAGCACAAAAAATTTAATGAAAAATGAGCCTCTTGTGCTCTTTTGCCTCATCTCAGTTAAGACAGACGAACAAACAAAAGAACAAATATTGAAGAAAATGTTCAAGTGGGATCAGTGGCAGAGTTCCGACTAGGCAGATCTATTAGGGCCACAGGGCTGAGGCGCACGTATAGGCCTAATTACTTTTTTTAAAATTTTATATAAAGGAATTTTAAAAAATGACAAAACAATGCAACTATTTATTGTATTAAACAATAATAATAAGTATATGATTAACGATTGTAAGAAAAACACGTTTCAGTGTGCTTTCCAGGCTCCACATTGATTCTGGAATTATTACTTATTGTTGAGCAGTGCAGAGGAGGGAGAACTTGTTCTTCTGTCCAGGAGAGGGGAAAGGAAGCCTCCGACTAGAACTACCTAGGGCCGCAACATGTCAAAACCCCCACTGAGTGGAATAGTAAGCTGTACAAATTATTCTGACTGTTTTGTAGACAACATAAAGATGTAAATTCAGTGACGTAACAATAGGGAAACGAAGCAAATGCACTCCACCTGACCGGGCTTTGATGATGACGACGCAGACATTAATGTTTAGACATATCTATATTGTTTAGGCGGGATCTGTAGCCAAATGGTAAGGAGCTTGACTGCTGGATGAGGTTGGTTCGATCCCCGACCTCGGCGGATGTCTGGGATTTTTCCACGCAGAATTCTTCTCCAAATGGATCCTAGGATCAACCCAGCCCTCTGTAGAATGGGTATCGGATGTTTGTTCCCGGGGGTAAAGGTGGGCAAGAGTTGGACTGACCACCCGACCTCATCTCAGTCCCGAGATCAATGAAACATTGGGAACCTTATTTATCTCATGAGACACAGTCCCAGTCTATCGATATATATATTAAATAGTCAGGAATACAAACCGTAAATAAACCGTATTCATAGTGGAAACGCATGTCCTCAAACGCCAGCCGAATATGCTAGAGGGTGCTGCTTGGCAGCCCATTAGTTGGGCAATGTGAGCCATCGTCATTTCAGACGTTCACTTTGTACGAGTAGGAGGTATCGCTTCACTAATGTTGAGAGAGCAGGTGTACACCCTAGCCTATAGGGCAGCGAACGATTGTATCGTAAACAGTTTCCCAACATTTGTGTGCCAATCATCATCATTACTGTTGATGGAAGAAACTTTGAGCACCTTCTGTACAAGTGTATACCTTACTGTCATACTGTTAACCTAGGACTAATAAACATCTCGTCTACCTTACTTGTTGTCTTTTATATCTGAATCTTATTATATCTTCTAGCACATTCGGGTAGCGTTTGCGGATATACGATCCACTACGAATGCGATTTGTTTTTGTATTCCTGACCTACCTTTAAAGTTTGTAAAAATAGGATATGCTTAGGGAATTTTGAATCACCCTATCTATAAAATATAGATAGATAGATATAGATTTAGATATAAAAAAAATTAGGATGGGTCTAGAAAAAATTTTCTTGTCAAGAATAATTATACATTTGCAATGTAAAATAGACTTTTTTGATCATTTTCTTAAACCTCTGATATCACATGGGACGTTTCATGAGAAAATTTTATGAAAAAAGTTTACTCTATGAGAAAATTAAATTTATTAAAGATGACGTAAAACGCCCCCCCCCCCTCCCTTTTCTTTAAGCTCCTTATTTTTTACTGCAAAAGAAGAAGGGGTAGGCTTACAGGAGTTCCTATACTATCAGGAAACTTTCATCCCAAGAGCTTATAAATTGAAGTCTTTTTTTCTTTTTCTATTTCTCTTCCAGGATCCTTTGTCTTTCATCAACATTTCGCATTTTTTCAAAACAAACCTAAATAAAGGTTATCAAGTTTTGTTGTAGGCCTCGTAAATGCTTAGAATCATATTAGATTGCGAATCAATTATATTTCTGTTTTCTCAACTTTTTCCTTGATTAGGAAATCGCTGTAAGATGTTGAAAATTTTGAGTATCCGCAATTGCAAATCAATTTTTAACAGAAGCAAAATTAGCAAATTATACCTGGAGAGATTTCAATAACCCGTTGAAAGCTTTCAACATAGTTTACATTGATTAAAAAAAAAAAATGGAATTATATTGTATTTTAATTGTTGATTAATTTTAAACTTTTTATTTTTTTAGATTTGAATCATTGAATGACAACTAATAAATTTGAAACAAATGCGACAAAAGACGAAGGAAAAAGTAGCTTTTATTTCTTGTTCTTTTATCGCATTTCTTTCAAATTTATTAGTTGTCATTAATAAAAAATCAATATTAATTTAATGAAGAAAAGATGGTAGAAGGCATTAAAAAGAATTAAAATTTTTAAAGTTTTTTAAAGTTTTAATTTTTTTAATGCCTTCTGCCATCATGAAATTAATATTGATTTTGTTTTCACCACAGCATCAATCACAAATTTATATATACTTAGCTTAGGCCCGGTCTACACGAGCGCTGAAAGCGCTGCGGCGATATCGTTAGATGCGGTCTATAGGAGCATTAGCAACGCCGCATAACTTTCGTCCCCAGGCATTCTTATAAAGGAAAGTGTACCCTCGAGGTCTGAGAGTTGCTAATGCTCACGCCCCGTGATAAACCGACCTACTCGACGTTTTATAATGCTAACGTTAGCAACGGGGCGACATCAAATTTCGTGTAGGCCGGCTTTTATTTATGTGAAAAAAGATGGACAGTGCACGTAAAGCTTTAACTATTCTGACCGGCCTTGTTGTTTTTACTTTTTCCTTACATTAATCTGTATCTTTTAATAAGAAAAATGCTTATCCACACTAATAAAAAAATTATACTTGTTTGTCCGTTACAGCATAAGATCTTTCAGAATAATAATGGTTCTATTTGAAAAGGATGTTGTTTGAGAATGGTGCAAAGTACAGTAAAATAGGAAGCATGGCTAGACAGAGGAAGTCTGACAACTTTTATTTGTTAGATTACTGATATACATCATGTCCATCTTTGGTCACTCGGCAGATAGTGACCAATAGTTATTGTAGATAGTGTTGATGCAGACATGTTGCACATTTATGAAAGAATCGACTCCAAAACTGGACGTAAGTTAAGAGAAAACATCAATTAGTTGATACTCATCAGTTAAGAAACTTTGCTGACAATACTAGGATTTGCACATTTCTAAGTAGCCCATTTGAAATGAACGAAATACTTAAATTAATAGACTAAACTAATGGATTAGATACTTAGCTCTTGCATCAGCTATCTTGATGCTGTGGATTAAGTGTAACATTACTGACCTTGCAATTGGCTCTCTTTTTCTCTGATATCTTCTCATATCTTGGTTCTTTAATATTTGGTACTTGTAGCTTTTCACAGTTAATCTAATAGATCTTTCACTGTCAAATTTAGAAACTTGTAAAATTTAAGTTCTATTTTGTGTATTATTATTTTTTTTTTACTATGTCACTTTTTATGGAATAATAATAATAAATAACAATAATAGAGGAATCAGCTAATTAAGATTTGTAAAAAATAACTAAGGTGTTTTTTTGTAATTTGATTAATTTTCCTGAGATGTCCTCTTCTGATGCTACTTGTCTACATTCACTAGAAAGATCTAGCATCTGAGTGTGTACAGTTCTTGTGCAGCATTGGTACTAATTATCCTACTGCCAAATCTTTAATATCATAAGTCTTATTACGTCAGCAAATCCAATAGCCTCATCCAAGACTATTAGCGTATCAAGACTATACCAAGTTCACTTTTTTAGAAAAACCAAGTTAAGTTTATGAGCATAAGAACAAAAATCTTCAGATGTATACATCAGACACTCCTTTTATTGTTTAGGGGGCGTAATTTACATTGCCATCATCCGTCTGTCTACAATAAATTGAACTCATATATTTACATATTAAAATTTGTTCTAAATTTTAAATTGCAAAAGATTGATTGAAATCTTTGCTTTGCGAAACTCAAAGGCCTTGCTTTAAGTTTTGCCTGTTCGATTATCACATTTATATACAGTATGTAAATATATATATATTTATTTATTTATTTATTACTAGGGCGAACTTCTCACAAACTTTAACGTGTAACACTGTAATACTTTAATATGCCTAACTTATAATTCAGAAAGCTACTGAGGTTTTGTCTTCCACATGGTTATAGAAATTCAGCAAGAATTCAATATAAAAGTAAGAAACGTAGACACCAACTTTTGTCAATTATTTGTTGTGAATTTAGAAGAAATGTTACTTTAAAAAATTGAAATAAATCTATACGAAAAATAACTATTGTAATAATATCTCTATTATAAATATTCCATATTGGAGGGACGGATCCGATAGTCCAATGGTTTCGGAGCTAGACTGTGGGCTGATCGAGTATGATCGAGTTACTTCTTCTCCAGACGGATTCTAGGGTTAACCCAGCCCTCTCAAATGGGTACTGGTTTACTCGGGGGTTAAACACGGACGAGCGTTGGGCTGACCATCCGACCTTAACTTGTCCCGTTGATTCAAAATCGCTGGGAGCCTCAATCTCTCTCGGACCCACGGTCTGCACAGTCTGTTACTTCTACAGCTTCACTTTACTTTTTATATTGGAGGGTCTTCTCTATTCCCCGTGGAAATTATGAAGGGCTGCACACACTGGAGGCTCATACAGTAGTGCCTTTGGTAAACGACGTATCATAACTAGGAAGATAGTTAAGATGATCTTCAATAATCGAACGGATAGGAGAGAGAGAAGAAAAAGAAATCTATACCTTACCAGGGATTCAAACCATAGATTTAGGATATTGCCAAATCGGTGGATTAGACTATTCGAGCAGGCTGAATAACAGAGTCATTAAAAAAAAGCTCATCTTCAGCAGAATTGGAAGAACAATCACTTACGAAGAACTTAGAAATTGTTGAAATCAATGGAAATTAGGTTGGAGATTTCTGTTGAAAAGCCCTGCGAATCATACAGCCAATGAATACTGTATAAATATAAAAATTTATTGTTGTTGAGATTATTATTTGCTCATTTATAATAATTATCTATTATATTTTTAGATTCAACTAGGCCACACCCCACCCCCGTCTTCTCCTGGTAAGCATGAGATAATCCAAGAAGAATCGATTCCAAGCGGTTATGGCAAAAAGTGATATTTTATTCCTTTTTGAATGAACTCATTATTTGATAGCGCGCGAACATTAAGAATAAAAGTAGTCGATTTTGGGGGACAAGCAGTAGTCCAAAGGTTAGCGTTCCTGACTACGAGGACGTAGGTCCTCGGTTCGAATCCCATGCAAAGCGAAAAGAAATTTTAAAAAAAAGGAAATTTTATAGTCTGGCTTTCTCAGCAAGGGAAGCTAATAATTAACAAATGCGCCGGAAAGACAGAGAAATAAAGGATTTAGTAATATAGATTCAAAATTGCAAATAGCAAAAGTTATTTTGGGGATTTTTGCTGGAAAACTCGTAATATTTATTTATTTATTACCTATAAAGACTTAACGATGGAAGTCGCATAAAATGCAATCGTGAGTTTTAACAAAAATTGAAAAACGGTAACAATACATTGAGATTGAAGAATTGCATAAACTTATTTATAGATTCAAAAGTTTAAAGCCGAAAATAAAAAAAATTAAGTAATAAAAAAAAGTCTGTTTAAATTTATCTGTCGACGGAACAATATAGCAAGATATAAATTTACATTTAACAAAAGAGCTGAGATATCCAGACAGGTGCGAGTACATAACATTCTCCACCTTTTAAACAAATGAGTCTAGAATTTATATGAAACTTAACTAAAAAGCAGCTTTGTTCTTCTTGGTGTTTATGATCATGCGAAACTTCTGTTATTCTTCCAGTTTATATAAAATTTAATTAATTAAAAAGAAAGAAAATCGGTAAAAATTTAAAACTGAAGTCAACCAAAACTGATATTAAGTATATTTTTGTCAGGGCTTAATGTATATAAAGTTTCATCAAAATTCGGAAGGAGACAGAAAGGAGGACATTACAAGGATAAAAACACTTCGGAAGCTATTGTGCATAGAAAGAAAAGGGATATCACTAATTATCTTAATAAATTTAAAATAAAATATCAACTTATATTGCTACGTAGTATAATTATAGAAATTGTTATAATTGTTTATGTATAACTAGATCTTTAAATTTTAAATGCTGATTTATTAATCATCTGTTTTCTTAATTCGGAAAATAAAATAATGTTTATAAGAATATTTTATTTAATTTTTGATTGAATAACTTTTTTAGAAAAAAAAATGTGATCTTTCTTGATAAAAAAATAAATAGTTTAATAATAAGGATGTATTGCGGCCTCCCGGACTAAGAAATCCTACACTACATAATTTGATACTGTTCATTTATATTTAAAAAAAATATAATCTCGCACAATTCGTGGAAATGTTCCAAATGTGTAAAAGAGTTTTCGAGAAGTTACAAGACCTGATTAAAGTCCGCAGGCCATTCGGACTTCGGTGGAAGTCTCGCGAGAAACGAGATTCTCGTTTGTGAGTCATTCGCCGGCGTTAAAATATTGTGAGTTGACAATCGAGTCGCACTTGGGATTTCTTCCTTCACTGTGAATGAGGATGCGGCTTCCACTCGCCTGTTGCTTGGTCCTCGTGACCTTTGCTGTGACCCCCGCGTTGGCAGAATGGTCGTTCTTCGATGGATTCATGGATTCGTTCAAAAGCGGGTAAGTTTAATATAAAATTATAGTAAAAATAAATATCGGAACAAAAATACATCGAAAAAAAGTAATAAATAAAAATTTTAGCTGATAACTAAATTGGAAAATTCTAACACGACTGAAAAAAGCATTACGCAAGGTTTTTAGTTATCTTTTTATAATTATTGTTTATTCAGTTGCAAAATTAATTAATATTTTTATTTATTTATTAAACACACACATTGTTTTCAAAAATAAAAAATTAAATAAATATATTTTGGAAATGAATAAAAGCTACAAAAAACGAAGTATATAGAAAAAGATTTTAGTATTGTTTTATAATTGGATACATTTGTTTGACAGAATGTCTTTCAAACAGATCATGGTTATGTTAAACAAGAAAGTGTTATTAGTAAATATTTCATTATTTACTTTCGATATTTTGAGGGATTTTTTAAAAAAAGAAAGAAAAAATGTAAGTGAGCATTTAAAAATGTTTTTTGTTAATATTAATGTCCTTATTTACAAAATCAAAATTAACTCACTATTTTAATTGATTCCGTTCCCATAGCATCGTATTAACCTTGATCATCCCATTCGTTTATGATCAAGGCAATTTTTCCTTCACAATATCTTTAATAAAGCGATTGGTATTGAAGATTATGAAAAATACGTTATAAGAATTAATAATTTTTTTTTTCAAATATATAATTCTGAAACAAAATTTAAAGCTGTATTATTATTATTATTATTCATTTCAAAATATGTAATTAACAAAAATTATTTTTTTCTTAGCATTTCTTTAGAAAATTAAATATAAAACAATGGCTTTAAATTCCTGTGTGATTTATACTTGTATTTTTTTATATTGTTAATTTTATATAATTATAAAAATTTTGTATAACATAATTCAAGCACCTGTTGACAGGATCTCTTGGTGGGTGATTTTAACAGGACTTTAAGACTGTAACAATGAAAATAAAATTATTATTATTATAATTAATCACATCAACAGCTGTTTATCATAAGGAATGTAATTATTGACAAAATGAATTACAACAACAAACAATATAAGACTTCTACGATTTACACAATATACAGCTTGATAAACTTAATCATAAGCATATCCATTTTGATTGAAGTGCTTCTCAAATCTCTTATGAGAGCCACAGAGCTATCTATAGCTTCTAGTTGTCGAATTTTGAAAGTAAACATAGCCTCTGAAAAGAGATGTTTTGACTCAATTTCATTGCAAAATTTCAGATGTATCACGTTTTTACAATTAACAAGTTGGAATCTGCGTAGGGGAATACATAAACAAAACTGGATTTTACACATAAGAAACTACTAGAATTGCGATTGTATTGTCTAAAGACTAGACTTTAAAGACCATGTAGATCTTCAGATATATCCGATTCAGAGATTTTTGATACATTCAAAAGAATCCTAAATTCCTACATTAGAGACCTGCACCAACTTCTACGAACTTCTATAGGAAATTACAAGTAGAGAATTACCAAATCACTAAATTATTATTATAATTCCAAGATGGTAATTCAGTTAAATACTTCGTTTTATAAGATCATACAAGAGTGAAACATCATTTGTTAGTCTTGTATAGTCTTTGATTTTATTTTTCTAATATTCCGAATGTATTTGCAAATGGGAACGATGAGAAATTTCTGTTAGTGAAGCATACGTTATACACGCGCAAATACGGTACAGGATTTGCGATTTTAAAGATATTTAATAAATGTCAACTTTTTAATATATAACATACAAAATATTAAAAATATAGAATATTTGCTGAACTTAGAATTCGATTTCAAATTCAGGATTTAGAAAGAAGTTTGCAAATATTAACACTAACCAAAAAAAAAGTTTAAATTAGATAATTAAATTTTTATACTTTAACATATAAAAATAATATCAATTTTATAAACGGCTTTTTTTTTTATATTAAAGCTAGGGAAAATTACAAATAGTTTAATTTTTCTTAAAAATTCTTAAAAAAAATTAAGATTAATACTAAAGGAATTTTCGAGAAATTCACATCTGATTGCCCTGAATGTCATGGTCAGTAACACAAAACTTAAAAGCATTCGTTTTAATGCTATGATGAGGAAGTCAACATGTTTTTTTTTTCCTCCTCTTTATATCTTAAGTGGAATCAGGTCGCATTTAAATATAGTTTTATCATCTTTGATACTCACGTCTAACATTAATTAAAGCCGATATATTGAATCAATTAAGTTAGAGCATTGAAATGTTATGAGGCGAATTGAATTCAACTTTGTTCATTCAATAGTTAGTCTGTAATGTAATTTAATATTTATATATTTGGGAAATCATATATTGCCTACAGCTCTGTCTTAATCAATATAAATTGAAATGGTTTGTTTATTTCAGTGGTTCTCAACTTTATTTAACTTATGAATCCCATAAAAAAATAACAACTCTGTTAATGTCTGTCGTTAAATCAGCAATTTGAGGAGACGCCATTAGAGAATTTTAATTGAGAATTCTCGAGACATTTTTGCAACCAACAGAAAAAAAAAAAAAAAAAATCCTGGTTTATTTGATGAGTTTTTGTTTGTTTTTTAACAAAACTATTTGTTTTTGACAAATGATATTTAAATAAGAAAAAATAATCGCAATTTTGAGCAATGTTGGTTAAAATGAAAACGAACAATTTTACAATTTTTTTATGGAACTCAACTCTGAAATCAACATCGTGTTTTTGTTGAATTTGCTCTCTATAGATACATTGCATTGCAACATTGCAGACCCGAGTCATGTTGCAGAACTTTCTTTTAGTCTTCACCGCGCTACTGAATCACGTCATTCAGAAGAACATCGACATAGTTTTGTATGGCAAGCCATAACCTTCGAAATTTCTCTTCAAAAACGTGAATTTCAACGAAAATGAAGAAACACATTGCGACATGAAATTTATTTTTTTAATAATTTACTTAATTAATGAAATAAGTAATTATTTAATAAAAAAGTATTCAGTAATTTTTATGAACAACTGAATTGTTATATTAATTCAATTTTTGCTAAAATTGGATTAATAAGATAATGGGGAGGAAAATAAAATAATTCTTTAAAATTAGTTTTAAGCTATTATTAAGAGCCCATAATATAAGATATTGATGGTCGTAATGGTAAATAGTTAAAAAAAAATGGAATTTATTAAAATTCCTGAGATGAGAATAATGCTTTTCCAATGAGGCCATCCTTGTACAGGACTACCGAATAATAGAATACAGATTATATTCTAGTTCTCATCTAATCTTATATTCTACTCAGCTTCCAATTCAAAACATATAATTCAGCGGAATATTATTACAAACTACACTAATAATAATATTATTATTATTATTTTTTTTATTATGATTTCTAAATACAGAAATTACAGTCCCATTAGGAATGACAAATTCCTATCAACAGGATCTGAATGTAGGTGTACTATAATTGTTTAATTAATTTTGAATACAGTGTTAATACAGTTTTAAAAAACATTAAAAGACTTACATCACTGTATAGTTTTTAAGTGATTTTTTTTTTGTCAAGTAGACAAAAAAAAATAATAATAATATAATAATAATACAATCCAAATAATCTACTGATTCAACTAATATTAAGTAATTGTTTACTAATAATTTTCGAACATCGTTTGTTACTTCGATTAATGATTAAGCAGAAAAAGATATTTTATTAAAATTGTGAAAGAGCTTTTAAATCACTTTTATTTATTTTTTTAACAAATTTTCTAATTTGTTTTAAAATGATCATAGCATTTTCGATATGAATGGATAGATGTATCATCACTTCTACAGCAAAACATGAGCGTATACAGGGGGGAGGGGGGAAATAGCCCCCCCCCCCACCTTTCCTAAAACAAAAACCTCAAAATGTGTAGATTAGCCCTAAGTGAAGGTTTGCTACCAAGTTGAAGAGATCTTGATGCGCTTCCCTAAATTTTGAAAACACATTATTTTTTTTTTGGTTGTTGCTGGTCATTTAATTTGCCCTTCCCCCGGATAAATCCATGCAACAAGAAATCTCGATCCATTTAAAACTATCTTGCAGCAATTGCAGTGTTTCCTTGAACTTTCGTAAGAAAATTATTGAAATAACAAAGACGATAGGATCTTATAAAATCTTAAACCATGCGGACCTTCAGTTAAAAATGAAATAAAGAAGATCTTAATTAGACTTTCTGTCTATGTTCTTTTTAAATGACTTAAACTTTCAAGAATCATCAGAGTGGAAAGAAAAGAAAACTTTAAAACAGTTTAAATTACATTTCTAAATAATACAATTATAATCCTCGGTGATTTTTCCGGATCAGTTGATCTTATTTAGGAATATTATTATTCTTAATTATTTTATTTATGATTTTCAATGTTAACATCTTCAGAAGTCTCTATTTTTATATTTTCGAAATGTATCACATTCTGCATCATAATAACTTTCATATGTCTTCGAAAATAACAAAATAACGAAACAATTCACTACTCCTTGATAAAGGAATTTGGAAAGGAAAAATCAGAGATTTCAAAAAGATTCTATTAATGAATGAATATCCTAACAAATTTATAGATGACACATTTGGAGAATTTTTTAGAAAGAGAAAATTTGTTAGATCCAACAATCAAGTGAAAGTTAAAAAGAATTTTGTGAAATGTATAAATTTACCAATAGGGTTAAAAATAAACAAACATGTCAAAGATGTATGTAGCAGTAACGAGACTAACATAATATTCCACAAAGAGAACACTTTATTTAAAAAAACGAGAATTAGAAAAGAAAATTCACAATTAAGTAGAATGGGGGTGGTATACGCACTACAGTGCAGAGATTGTAAGGACATATACATTGGAAGCACAGGCCGGACGTTGAGAGAACGAGTCAACGAGCACACCAATGCGTATCAAAACAGAGATGAAAAAATTTCAGAATGGGCGCGACATTGCATGAGAAACAACCATTGCCCTGATCCCATAGTGCATAACGTGTTCAATGTTAAAGATGAAGTTAAGCGCTTCAAATTAGAATCCTGTCTTATTAATAGTTGTATATGCATAAACAAAGATAAATCACTTAAAGTAAATGCGGTTTCTTTAAGTATTTTTAAGAAATCTGTATTACATAACAAGAGGATTAGAGATTTCTTGACTTTAAAATGAGCCCATATCTTGATCATTTACTGTCAATTGTTTTAATTGTTATTGATTGTTATTATGTTTTGGTTACAATTCATTTGTTATCAATGATTATTGGATGTTAGATGTTATAAGGTTTAATTATTATATTTTGCTTTGTATATTTTTGATTATTGCTTTGTATCTATTCGATTATGATTTTAAAGAGAAAGAGGATGTTTTTTCTTTCTCTTATTTATGTATTTTTATTTATATTTTCCTGAAGAAGTCCCTTAATTGGGTTGAAATATAGAATTGGAAGTTATGAAGAAAATAAGGAGTAGTGAATTGTTTCGTTATTTTGTATCACATTCTGCATTAGAAATAATAATAATAATAATAATAATAATAATAATAATAATAATAATAA
>JAFIDM010045622.1:0-13567 GCA_023159025.1 Thereuonema tuberculata
TGATAAAATACTACTTTTAACAAAATAGCACTAAAGTCCGAGACAGATCAGTTAACGTATAGTTCGATGCCTATCGGAGCAACACAAGTTCTTTTCTAACAAAACTATCTTAACGTGGGAATTAGAAGTAAAGTTTAACGAATAAGTTTGAAACAATCACTTGCAGTTTTCGTGGGTTTTTGTTGCACTATCTTATAACACTTGTTGATAAACGAAGCACTTACGAAACACAAGAGTGATTTGTAAAACACTTTGTCACTAATGTAACCCACGGCGATAACAATGTGTACGGTTGGCATAGCAGTATGCCGGGGTTCTTTTGCCCTTCCTTGACTCGCTGGTTTATGCCTTTTGCCTTCTGGCTTTCCGTAACAACTTCGGATTGGCCGGTGATCGTGGTCTGCCCGGATTTCTTCCCCTTCCATGACTCGCTTATCCGTGCCTTGACGTTTGGTCCTTCCGCAATGACTTCTCAAATTAAATAGAACGATGATTTTTGGGAATACAAAGGTTGTGACACCAGTTTGGTTTTCCGTTCGTTCTCGTCGACCTTCCTTCGGCTTTTAGCTACAGTCTTTACGCCGCAATTAACACTAGAAAGTTACTATCGGAGTTTCGTATTCGTCCTCTTCCTTTTATCCACCAATTTTAATCCTTAATCCAAAACACCAGAATGAAATCAAAATAAGGATAAGATAAACGTAGCCGGATCATGTTCGTAGATTACATCTTAACCTGTCGTTGGCTTAGGGGTTCCGATTCCAACATTGTCTGCACTGTAACAGATCATCTCACACTCTGCCTAACACTCACTTACTTACTGATTTTCGGCGCAAAAAAACACAGTCTCTCGGCCTCCTCCAACCAATCATATCATTATACTTTTGTCACATGACCCCACTCTCTCCTCTTCGTGTAAATCTGATTGTTGAGTAATTCCCACGAGAAGATTCCGATCAGCATTGGAAATAAGCAAATTTGTTGCATCAAGCAGTGTTTCAGTTGTGGGTTTTCTTCCCGATTGAAAACTCTTATTTTAAATTATTTTTGTAGAAGCGATTACTTAATGCTTCCTAATGGAGCTGTTATTTTTTAAAACCTTTACACCGGCAGAGAATATACGAATAATATAACGCACCAAGATAATACTTATGTGTAGCTAACCTGTTGTAAATAAAAACAAAGCCAATGCATTTAAAACAAATCTATGTATATATTCTTTCAATAGTTCTTGTTACATAAATATGTTTGCTTTAATCACTGGCACGAATTCACGTATTATGATACGAAGTATCTCACGTTAAAGGCATGTACAATATTCTTCTTAAATTGACGTTTAAAAGTCTCTTTCTGTCAACTTTATGTGTACTTGTATTATCGCCCTAAATCTTTACTTTGTAATCTTTAGTTGTGTCTTGTGATGTGACCTTCTTGAGTAAATAACGGTATTCTTGTGTAATTGGCCCATCCGTGTGAACAAATAAAAGGTTACTTACAATATCTTGAAGTTCTAATATCTTCCGTCTACTCGTCCGGTATTGAATAGCCTTCTAGGAATACTTGACGTTGTCTTCCTATTCGCTGACTTTCGAACTCCGTTGAAGATAAGCATTCGAACCAAGTAGCTTCTTAAATACTTCTTGATTCGAACGAGCTTCCAATCTACTTTCCAGCATGTACCTATTTTGTTTCACTGCCACTTACTTTCAGGATCAAGGAATATTCAGCTTTCATATTCCCTTACATCTTATAACGAGATAACTTTAGTACACACTCATGTTCGTTATCATCTACCGCCATTTTTCCATTCTTCTCGGTTCACAGTCACATCCACAACAACCAAACTCTATCGTCACACGAGTTCATTGTTTAACAATCGATACTGCATCGCATCGAGTGTATCACGTCTTTTATTGTTCCGTTGTTCTTTTGTTTGAATCTTTCAACTTAGATTATTCACGGAAAAACATTGACTAATTTTTGAATTGCATTCTGTTTGATAATTCTCTGGAAATAATTCTGGTAAGTATTTCAATTCAAACCTACAATTTTTACAACACAAGAATAAAATATTAATACCATAAAATGTCTTAAAGTATAAAAATACAAAATTTTCCCTTTACTATAATTAAACATTATCTTTAAAGTTTACTTATTATAATAGCTGACAAACGAACAAATATATAAAAATATCCGACGGATGCTATGAATCGAATATTCATTCTAGCTAACTAAAATTTTACTTCCGCTACTACAAATCGTCACCAGTTGCAAAACTGCAACGTGACAGTAAGTGTGTGATTTTGTATGGTGTCAGAGTGTCTGAGGTAAGCCTATAACCGTGTTTTGTGTTGTCTAACATGTGGCTTAATGTATTCAAGGCGAGGCAGAACCAAAGAGGACTCAAGGAGTCTCCCTGGAAATACCTCTCCTTATGGGAATGGGATCTTATTATTATTATTATTATTATTATTATTATTATTATTATCTCGAAAAAGTTTCAAAACATGGGTTTCCCCAGCTAAGACAATATGGCGGGTCAAGGACCAAAGCACATATTGCCAAGTTGAAAAAAAGAAAAAAAAAATTCGAAGAATAGTTTGGGATGGATGCTTGTGTCCATAAATTTCCTAACTATGCGTGTTGTGTTGAGTATCACAGCCTTCTGGAGTTGTGCATAAGTGTTTGTATGAAGTCCTAGTGTGCTGAGGCTGTGGTGCAATGTGTGAGGCACCAGACCAGTGGCGGACAGGACGATGGGTACAACACGTACTCGGTCCTGCATCCATTGCTTCTGGAGCTCGTGTGCTAGGTCTGTATATTTACTTGGATGGCCAACCTTCAAAACCTTCCAAATTCGTAGTCTTCCCGCATGTTATATGTAGCTTGCGGCATTTGTCAATTCCAAATTCCATCCCAATGTCTTTGGTGAACTGTGTTGTGACTTGTAGTAAATTGGTAAGTTGTGCATTGTTTGTGGCATAGAGTTTAATATCATCCATGTAGAGTAAGTGTGTGATTTTGTATGTTGTCAGAGTGCCTGAGGTAAGCCTATAACCGTGTTTTGTGTTGTCTGGCATGTGGCTTAAAGGATTCAAGGCGAGGCAGAACCAAAGAGGACTCAAGGAGTCTCCCTGGAAAATACCTCTCCTTATAGGGATGGGGTCAGTAGTGATGGAGGTGTTGGAGGTGCGGAGGTGTAACGTTATGTTCCAACTCTTCATCGTGGCATCCAAGAATGCCGTTATCTTCGGGTGTACTTTGTAGAGTTGAAGAGTGTGTAAAAGCCAGGAATGGGGGACTGAGTCAAATGCCTTCTTGTAGTCGATGTACGCGATGTGTAAGTTCCTATTCTTCGCGCGCGCCTGCCGTAGGATTAACGAGTCAATAAGAAGTTGCTCCTTACAACCCTGGGAATTCTTACGACAGCCCTTCTGCTGTTCGGAAAGAATGTTATGTGTCTCGATGTGTGTGTAAATTTTGTCTGTAAGGCAGGAGGTGAGGAGTTTGTAAAGTGTGGGGAGGCAAGTGATTGGACGGTTGTTTGTAGGGTGTGCTGTGTCAGTGTTCTTGCTCTGTAGGTAAGTGACACCCTGTGTTTGGAAAAGAGGCGAATATTCTGGGTGTTTGATTCTGCAACAGCTACCTTCCCATGCAGGGACGTGAACCTCTTGATCCAGAAGTTCTGAATGACGTCTCCACCAGGAGCCTTCCAGTTGTGTGCATGTTTTAGTGCTGTCTGTATGTCTGCGAGAGTAATATCATGGAAGGGCATGAAGGGTAAGGGTCCAGCGAGTTGTTGTTCCTCTGTGATCCACGGTGCTTTGTCATTGTGGGGATGAGGCTGGACCACAGAGACGACCGGTATTCATGTAATGCCTCGCTGGTGGGTGTGTTTGTGTTGTGTGTAGTGGAGGGAGATGTAAGGGATCTTTAGAATTTTTCTCATCGTATTGGAAAGTGTTCTTCTGTTGCTTGCGCAGAGTGCATTGTTTGTATCTTTGTAATCTTTTTGTAAGTGCACTCAGTTTTTGCTTTAGTGTGTCGAGATGTTCCTGAACTTGGTTATGATGGTTTGAGTGTAAAGAGCGAGTGTTTATGTGCTTGAATATCTTCCTGACCTGGGACATAAGTTTCTTTGTTTTGTTTCCTGCACAGTATTGTGTGAGCCTGGATATGTCTCCTCTAAGGTCGCTGATGCGGCCCTCAAGGCGACGTCTCCAAGGGGGGATGTATTCTTGTGACCGTGCAGTGGTAGATATGTGGTGTTGTTTGATTCCAAGTGCCCGAATGGTTCCCTGTGCCGCGCAGTAGAGTGTGGTATGTATGTCTTCTAATGTTTGGATATTGTCAAGGTGGTGTGGGATAGTGTGTGTGTGTTGAGATGGTATATGACTGTGGCGAGTTGTTTTGATGTGTGTACTTTGGGGAGTGGAGGTCTGAGTGTGGGGTCTGTGCCTGTATATTGTGCTAGTGCGGTGTAGAAATTATCATGTGCTGCTTGTAGTATGTCATTAGTTGTATTGTTGGGGCATGTGGACTGAGGGATAGAGATTGCTTCTGTGCTTTCCATAATGGTGTTTTCTGGTGGGATGGGATGTGGTGTCCTTGGGTTGGTTTCAGCGACCTCTTCCCTAATTTGTGTAAGTATGCATGGAGGAATAAGATTGTTGACTACTATGGACCGTCGCTGATCCGCTACCCGCTGTTCGCTAAGCCCCAACGATGAATAAGCCCTAACTTGTGGTGAATGCATGGTATAGTGCCTGTCTGTATCCTGTTAGTTGAGTTCCTAACTGTGTAACAGTGTAGAAGTCACGCATAAAATCCTGGTTCATCTGTGGTGACCATCGGATGCGCTGGCGTGGTTTCCCAGTCTTGGTGGTCGCCTGCTCTGACACAAACGAAACACTTCCGACTGTTCGGGCTGGATGGTGTTGCCCGGGCATTGTGGTAGCCATACTACAGGATGGGGTACCACTTTCTCTACCACCACCTGCGGGAGACTGTAGTATATTATTCGAACGGAGGCCTCTGCCTAACCCCCGAACGCGGGTGACTTTATCCTGCGCCACACCCGATGCAGCATGATCTATATTAGAATGTGTTCTCATCATAGATGGTTGGACCCTTTAGCCTACCCTAAAGCTAGTGTAGTCCCCCACCCCCACCGCGAGGAGGTAGGGTCCATGGGGTCTTATTATTATTATTATTATCATTATTATTATTATTATTATACACTACAAAACAATGTGTATCACAGCTGCCAGTTCTTTAGCTGGTGTTGGCCTTCAAACGCATCGAATTCTTCCCAAGAATCTAGGATGTTGTAATGTATCGACGCAAAATATGTGCCGATCCAAGCAGTGTGGCTTTTCGGAGTTGACCGATGGAGATTTTGTCAATATTTAGATGTTGTAAGTGCTTACCAAGGTTTTTTGGTATAGCACCCAGTGTGCCGATAACCACTGGAACCACCACTGCCGGCTTGTGCCATAATCGTTGAACCTCGATTTTTAATACCGTGTGATTTTTTCTAGTTCTTTTTCTTCCACTCTACTATCACAAGGTATGGCTATATCAATTAGCCATATCTGTTTCTTTTCTAGCACTGTCAAATCTGGCATATTGTGTGCTAAGATCTTATCCGTTTGAATTCTGAAATCCCACAGTATTTTCACGATATCATTTTCAGTCACATTGTTTACTGTAGGTTCCAACCAGTTGTTTGTTGTTGCAATGTGATAATTTTTGCAGATGTTCCAGTGAATCATCTTTCCAACTCCATTATGCCGTGTCTTATAGTCCGTCTGTGCAATTTTTCTACATGAGCTGAGAATATGATCCACTGTTTCATCAGATTCTTTGCACAATCTGCACTTTGAGTCCGTTGACGATTTTTCAACTTTTGCTTTAATTGCATTTGTTCGTAAAGCTTGTTCTTGAGCAGCTAGAATTAAGCCCTCTGTTTCTATTTTTAAAGTTCTATTCGTAAGCCAATACCAGGTCTTATACATACCTACTTTTCCTTTGATGTTTTTAAGAAATTGGCCATGTAATTTTTTATCTTGCCAGCTTTCTAACCTTGTTTTAATTGCATTTTGTCGATAATCTTGTTTTGTTTTATTTACTTTTAGTAAATTTTGTTTTGTAACTGCAATAAGCATTTGTTCTTGACTGCTTTGTACATAATCTGCCAGTGCGTGTTTTTCTTCTTCTACTGTTTCTTTAACTGGCAATAATCCTCTACCTCCAGTTTGACGGGGTAGGTATAATCTATCAATGTCACTGCGCGGATGCAACGAATGATGAATTGTCATAAATTTTCTTGTTTTTCTGTCCAAAAGGCCTAATTCAGCTTGAGTCCAGTTGATGATACCAGCAGTGTATCTTGTAACAGGTATTGCCCAAGTGTTGATGGCCTTGATAGTATTCCCACCATTTAATTTTCCTTTTAATAGCTTTCGGACCCTTTGTACATATTCTTTACTGATGATATTCTTAACTTGGCCATGCTTGACATTATCCATTTGCAAAATGCCAAGGTATTTGTAAGCTTTATCGTTACTGTTTCTAAAAATTTGACCATTTGGCATTTCAATTCCATCACTGTGCAAAATTTTTCCTTTTTTTAATGCTACACTTGCACATTTTTCTAGTCCAAATTCCATAGAGATATCAGTGCTAAAGATGCGGACAGTGTTAACAAGTGATTGGATTTTAGCGTCTGATTTTCCATAAAGCTTCAAATCGTCCATATAAAGTAAGTGTGAAATTTTTTGGAATTTTTGGAAGTTTGATAGCCAAGGTTTGTTTTCTTTAAAATCATTGAAAGGGGGATCATGGCAATGATGAACAATAGTGGTGATAATGAATCACCTTGAAAAATTCCCCTTTTGATGTTAACTAGACCATATTCTTCATTTCCAACAATTCACACATTGTGTCTTCCACTTCCTCATTGTTTTTTTAACAAATACTGTAATGGTTTTACTAATTCCTATTGTTTCCAAACACTTTATGATCCAGTTATGAGGCAATGAATCAAATGCCTTTTTGTAGTCAATCCAGACCATATGTAAGTTTGTTTTAGTTTTCTTGTAATTTTCTAGTATCATTTTATCAATTAGAAGTTGATCTTTTGTACCTCTGCTATTTCGTTTATTTCCTTTCTGTTCTACAAGCAGGATATTATTTGCCTCCAAAAAGTCTTGAATATTATCATCAATGATACCAGTTAACAATTTAAATAATGTTGGCATGCATGTTATAGGCCTATAGTTTCCAGGTGTCGCACCTTTTGCTGGATCTTTCTGGATAAGATAAGTTTTGCCAGTTGTTAACCATTCACTTATATTTGCACTTTGTAAAATTTCGTTAAATTGCTTGGCTATGATCGGGTAGACTAGTCAGATATTTGAGCCAGAAGCCATGCAATTGGTCATTACCAGGTGATGTCCAGTTTTTGACTTATTTTACTCGCTTTTTAATCATTTCTGTAGTAATAAAAGGATCTTGCATTTGATTTTCACAAAAATCATTTTCAAAGTCTTTTATCCATCCAGCATTTCGCTTAAAATGTTTTTCATTTTCTCACAGATCTTATTATTATTATTATTATTAGTATTATTATATCATTTTTATTATTATTATTATAAGAAGAAGAAGACATACTTACAGCACTGTACTGCTCGTCACAGGTAACCATTTAGGCACTAGGAATCGAACAACACCACGTGCCTCACACTTCACGGTCACAAAAATACATCCCTCTTGGAGAGTCGCCTTGACGGCCGCATCAGTGATCTTAGAGGAGACATATCCACGCTCACACAGTACTGTGCAGGAAACAAACCAAAGAAACTTAAGTCGAAAAGGAAGACTCGCCCTTCACATTCAAACCATCATAACCAGGTTCAGGAACATGCGTACACAATAAACCAAAAACTGACTACATTTGCAAAATAATTACAAAGATACAAACAGTGCACTCTGCGCAAACAACAGAACAACACTTTTCAATACAATGAAAAAAAATTCTACAGACCCCTTATATCTCCCTATACTACACCCAATACACCAATGAGGCATTACATGAATATTGGTCGCCCCTGTGGTCCAACCCTATCCTCCACAATAACAAAGCACCATGGATCGCAGAGGAACAACAACTCACTGAACACTTACCCTACATGTTCTTCCATGGGATTGCACTCGCAGACATACAGACTAAAACTTGCAGCTTTGTAATGCTCCTGGTGCAGATGGTCGTTTAGAACTTCTGGATCAACAGGTTCGTCCCTGCATGGGAAGCTAGCTCTTACACTCACTGGTATAATCCAGCACCCAAAACTTATGCCTCTTTTCCTCCCAGAGGGTGTCACATATCTACAGAGCAAGAACATTTGAAACAGCATACCCTGCAAAAATAATAGCATACCCTACAATCCAATCACTTGCCTCAACACACTTTATAAACTCCTCACTTTACAAACTCCTCTTGCAGACAAAAACTAAAACGCATCGAAACTCATATCATCCTTTCCGAAAACCAAAAGGGCTGTCGCAGGAATTCAGGGTTTTAAGGAGCAACTCCTGAGTCTGGGGTGTGGATATATGTGTGAGAGCAGTCATCTCCACACAAGAGCAGTCTGTGTGAGAGCAGTATCCGACTGTCATCGCAGATGAACCAAGATCTTCAGCATCATTTCTACATCGTTACAGAGCTAGGAACTCATCTCACAGAATACAGAAAGCCACTAACACCAAGCATTCACCACACGTTATCCAACGTTAGGGCTTAGTGAACAGCGGGTAGCAGATCAGCGACATTTCGTAGTAGTTAACAATCTTATTCCCCCATGCATACTTGCACAAATTAGGGAAGAAGTCACTGAATCCAACCACAGAACACCACACCTCAACCCACTAGAAGACATTACCTCTACGGCAAACACAGAAACACTCTCTATCCCTCAATATATATATGTCGTAACAATATAACTAATGACATATTACAAGCAGCACAGCATAATTTCTACACTGCACTAGCACAATACCCAGGCAAAGACCCCACACTCAGGCCGCCACTCCCTAAAGTATACGCCTCAAAGCAACTTTCCACAGTCATATATCATCTCAACAAACTATCCCACAACATCATGACAACATCCAAACTCAGAAGACATTCACACACTCTCCATGGCGCGGCACACGGAACCATTCGGGCACTTGGAATCAAACAACACCACATACACCACTGCACGGCCACAAGAATACATCCCCCCTTGGAGACATCGCTAGCCAGACAATAGCCAGACAATACTGTGCAGGAACCAAAGCAAAGAAATGTCCCAGGTCAGGAAGATATTCAAGACATACACACTCGCCCTTCACACTCAAACCATCATAACCATGTTCAGAACATCTCGACACACTAAAATAAAAACTGAGTGCACATGCAAAAGGATTACAAAGATACAAACAGTGCATTCTAATAAAACAACAGAACAAAACTTTCTAATATAATAAAAAAATCCCTACAGATCCTTTACATTTCCCTACACTACACCCTACGCAAACACTCCCATCAGCGAGGCATTACATGAATACTGGTCGTCTCTAACCCCATCCCCTACAATGACAAAGCACAATGGATAACAACTCACTGAACACTTGCCCTTCATGCCCTTCCTTGATATTACTCTCGCAGACATAAAGACAGCATTAAAATATTCACACAGCTGGAAGGCTCTAGGTCCAGATGACGCGTAGAACTTCTGGATCAAGAGGTTCGTCTCTTTCGACAAGCTAGCTCTTACACTAACTTACCTAATCAAACACCCAGAACATATGCTTCTTTTCCTCACACAGCGTGTCACATATCTACAGAGTAAGAAAACTGAAACAGAATATCCTGCAAACTACCATCCAATCACTTGCCTCCCCACACTTTACAAACTTCTCACCTCGTGCCATGCAGACAAAATTTACACATGCACCGAGACACATAACATTCTTTCCGAACACCAGAAACGCTGTCGAAGGAATTTCCCTGGGTTGTAAGGAGTAACTGCTTATTGACTCGGTAATCCTGCAGTAGGCGCGCGCGAAGGAACACAACATGACATCTACTCAACTCCAACACCTCCATCACTACTGTCCCATTCCCATAAGGAGAGATATTTTCCAAGGGGGACTCCTTGAGTGCTCTTTGGTTTTGCCTCGCCTTGAATCCATTAACCCACATGCTGGACAATATAAAATATGGTTATCGGCTTACCTCTGGCACTTTGACACAATATAAAATCACACACTAACTCTACATGGATTATATTAAACTCTACAAACAATGCACAATTTCCTAATTTACTACAAGCCACAGCACAGTTCACCAAAGACATTGGGATGGAATTTGGAATCGATAAATATCGCAAGCTACATATAACACGCGGGAAGACTTCGAATTTGGAGGATTTTGAACTGGACCATGGTTTGGTCATCCAATCCACGGAAGAGGGAGAGACCTACAAGTATCTGGCGCGCATCATTGACAACGCAAACATCAGCAACACACTCAAGAAAACTTATCATGCTCGCGTTCACAACATCCTAAAAACATATATCAAAATCAAAAATAAAATTAAAAATATCAACATTTTTGCAGTAGCCACAGTAAGATATTCGTTCGGCGTAATTCGATGGACAAACACTGAACTCAAAGCACTACAACGCACAACACGCACTACATTCACGAAAGACAAAATGCTCCATGTTGTCCCATTCCGATATGGTTCCGATTTGGAAAGGATTACTCTTCCCCGGAAGGAGGGAGGCAGAGGACTCATCAGCCTTATCACCCTACACGAAAAACAAGTACACACACTTAAGAAACACTCCACCAAAGAATACAACACTTGTCACTCCACTCAGCCATTGTGAAGTCTCAGACACACCACACACCCCTGGATCATGCAAACACTTCTCTAACACTCACCACCCTCGACACCCACACACACAGCAGCTCTGTGAATCATGGGCTCGTAAGGAACTGTATGCCGGATACCACCACGAACTCAGCCAGCCTCATGTCGACATGGAAGCGTCAGATGGCTGACGAATGGTGAGCAATTTGCGGAGACCGAAGGATTCATGGATCACGATACAGGACCAAGTCATCCCCACACGCAACTACAAGAAACATTCTACACGATGCAAACACATATGACGACATGTGCCGGAAATGCCACACTATGCATGAGACGAACGAACACGTAATATCAGGCTGTCCCCTTCTCTCACAGCCAGACTACCTCTACTGACCCTGATTGTGTCAATCGATTGTTCATCAACAGCTAGCACACAAACACTCAGTTATTAAGTTTATCGTCCCGTACTAAAAGTACATACACAAATCGTAAAGTCACCCTCATATAAGCTGTACTGGAACCGCCCTATTCACACAGACAAAATATATATCACAACAGACCTGACATCACACTTGTTGATAAGGTCAACAAACAGGCCTATCTCATTGAAATTGCAGTACCTATAACCAAGAGTATGCAGAAAACTCACGCAGACAAGATCAGTAAATACACCGATCTAACATATTGGCTCCTGAAGCAGTGGCAGCAGGACCGACTATGTGTTGAATCCATCGTCCATGGTCTGATGCCTCACACATCGCACCATAGCCTCAGCACACTGGGACTTCACAAAAACACTTATGCACAACTCCAGAAGGCTGTAATACTCAACACAACACGCATAGTTAGGAACTTTATGGACAAAAGCACACATCCCTAATCATTCTTCCACATATTTTTTTTACACTTGGCAACATCTGCGTTTGTCCTTGACCCGCATCACTGTCTTTGCTGTGGAAACCCATAGTTTGAATCCTTTAGATAATAATAATACTTGCTGAAGTTATTCTCCAGCAATTTGCTCTCAAATTTGGAATTTTAATTTCTGCCCCGTACTATAAGTACTAGCCGGATCCAGTTCTTGAGACTGAGCTGTACCTCTACTGGAATAAACCTATTGTTTGTGACAATGTTGTTGACTTCAATCGTCCCAATATTGTTTTGGTTGATAAAGTGGAGAAACAAACTTCAATTGTTGACATTTCTTTCCCACTGTCCCAAAACATTTCCAAAAGTGAAATTGAGAAATGTATAAAATATGAAAATCTGGCGATTCAAGTACAGCGAATACGGAAGCAGCGACAAATTCAAATAGCACCATTGGTGATATCGGCTACCGGAATTGTTTCAAAGAATTTCATTGATAATTTAGAAAAAAATAGCAACAAGTACTCATCAAAACTATCCAGAAAAGTGTATTATTACAAACATGTCATATCACCGGCAGGTTTGTACAATAGATGGCTTGAGGTGAATTTCACCGCCTACAAGGCTTCCGGACTTTATCTGAAATAAACACACGTACAATAATAATAATAATAATAATAATAATAATAATAATAATAATAATAATAATAATAATAAGCACTACAACGCGCAACACGCACTACATTCACGAAGCACAACATGCACCACCCCAAGTTCGCTACGGAAAGGATGACTCTTCCCCGCAAGGAGGGAGGCCGAGGACTCATCAACCTCATCACCCTACACGAAAAAACAAGTACATACACTTAGGGAACATTTCCACCAAAGAGCAGATGACTCCTCACTTCACTCAGCCATTGTCAAGGCTGACACACACCTCACACCCCTGAACCTCGAAAACTCTTCTCCAACACTCACCACCCCTGACACCCACACTCAGCAGCTGCGTGAATCATGGGCTCGTAAGGAACTCCATGGCAGACATCATCACGAACTCAGCCAGCCTCATGTCGACAGGGAAGCGTCGAACAGATGGCTGACGAGTGGTGAGCTGTTTGGGGAGACCGAAGGGTTCATGATCGCAATACAGGACCAAGTCATCTCCACACGCAACTACAAGAAACATATTCTACATGATGCAAACACACATGACGACAAATGCAGGAAATGCCACACTACGCATGAGACGATCGACCACGTAATATCAGGCTGTCCCCTTCTCTCTCAAACAGACTACCTCCACCGACACAATCAGGTAGCGTCGATCGTTCATCAACAACTAGCACACAAACATTCACTTATTAGGAGCACGGTCCCGTACTACAAGTACATACCACAAAGCGTATTATAGTCACCCTCATATAAACTATACTGCGACCGCCCCCATTCACACAGACAAAACCATATATCATAACAGACCAGACATCACACTTGTTGATAAGGTCAACAAACAGACCTATCTAATTGATATTGCAGTGCCTATCAGCAAGAACATGCAGAAAATTCACGCAGACAAGATCAGTAAATACACTGATCTAGCACACGAGCTCCAGAAGCAGTGGAGGCAGGATCGAGTACGTGTTGTACCCATCGTTCTGTCTGCCACTGGTCTGGTGCCTCACACATTGCACCACAGTCTCAGCACACTAGGACTTCACAAAAACACTTATGCACAACTGCAGAAGGCTGTGGTACTCAACACTACACGCATA